>JBAJNP010002540.1:0-47337 GCA_036877545.1 Yasuhikotakia modesta
ATTTCTATTGCATAAAATATTATGTAATGGTAACTATTATAATAGATAATAAATGATTTTCATGGTCAGATGAAATCCCATACAAACCTCATGACAGTTACCATTAAATGTTTTATACTCAGTAATTTAGGTTATTATAATGTGATGCAAACGTTGAAATAATGCCCTGCCACAGTTCATCAGTTACACCTTTTATTGACTGAAAAATGTCGTGAAATTACCATCTGACAGTTTCATACATGATCATGAAGTTTCAGGTTTAACTCAGGAGTTAGTTCAGCAGTTCTCTGACATCACAGCGAATGAAACGCATCTGACCTCAGCCACAGATCTGACTCACACACACAGAAAACTGACTGAGGCTTTTCCTGATAACAAGCCGCTCAGATTAAGAGAGCGAGGGCTCAAAAGACACTCGTGGGCTGACAGAGTTCGCTGAGTCATGACGGCTGCTCTTAAACTCCACTGTAACCTAATATTAGAGCATTACGAAGGCATGATGAAACAAGAGACCAATCTGTTATTTTGACAATCTCAGCGTCTCTTTAAATGCTTACACTTGTCTAGGAGAGAACAGGTGATTATATCAGCTCTGATGTTGAATACAGACGCTGTAGAGAGTTTAACACAAAACAACCATTATGGCACTGATTCTATAATCTGTTAAAAGTGCCACATGGCATGAAACAGCATTCGGACATTCAGCTCAGCCTGTCTTGGTGGCAAATTATTTTCGAGGCGGGTGGATGAATAGATAATGTGTGGTGTCCACCTATCACTTTAATTCCTTACGATGATGTCACAGGATTGACCTGTGGAGAACATGACCACTGTGTGTTCAGAGCAGATGGTGTGAGCCTAAAACTCGTCTGGTCGGTTGAAGATGAAAGTTCG
Source organism: Yasuhikotakia modesta (assembly GCA_036877545.1). Taxonomy (NCBI): domain Eukaryota; kingdom Metazoa; phylum Chordata; class Actinopteri; order Cypriniformes; family Botiidae; genus Yasuhikotakia; species Yasuhikotakia modesta. The sequence goes on from JBAJNP010002540.1 coordinate 895, forward strand.
TTCACTTATTTGTTTGACTTTTTGTTTGCTGATAAATATCAGACTCCACCAGGATATTAAAAAAATCAACTGGTGACAGATAACTGCTGGCGTTGCACAAGAAAAGCTAGTCATACAGCGTTGAATGACAAAGTTGTGTAAATAATGATGCCATTTTTATTTGTGTGAACTGTGTTTTCCTGTCCATCAGAAACACACGGCTGTGTCACAAACAGTGGGCATACTTCCTGTGACTTTATGCAGTGTTGCACAACCAGAAAAAAAACAATTCAAATATCCAGTGTGAACTGGCCCCAAGCGGTTCGTAAAGTGAAGCGGAGTGACTCCACATTCCATCATGTGACATTCCCACTCGCTTCTATTCATGTCACAGTGATGGCAGGAGGGTCGGAGCTCAGTGGAGGGGAATGAGTGTTCAACCAGATAAGAGAAAAGTGTTACGTAACCCAGATGAGTCATGAGCTTGTGAACGGCAACACAGAACACGACATTTTTAGCTCTGGAGCTGCACAGACTCCATCTCCAGCAGGAAACCGTCTTATACGAACGGAGGAGGGTAAAGCATTTATAAAAATGCTAAGAAACACAGACATCATCTCAGATAGTTTAGGCATGAATCCTGTACGAAAACACTGATCTTAAAACATCGTATTTTCGCAGTCAACACACAATCACTCTTTTCAGGTTTCTGAGCCTTCTTTGCTTTAAATCTAAGACTATTTAGTCTCGCTACCAAGAGATGATTTATGAATATTAACTGTTGCCTTTTCACAAAGACTCACAGAAACACAAACATTAACATCTCTGACTCATCGACTCTCTCAGTCACGTTTTATCATAACACAAAAACACCCACTTGACTAAATCACAGCATTGCATAATAAACAAACACACGGACATGACTTACTAGTCACGTCTGCGCTGTAAACAAACCAACGTTACTCCTGTACAAACAACAGTGAGGAAAACAGACGCACACGGAGAGTTCTCACCTTAGGCAAGTTTCTGCGCGAGCTCCTCAAATGTGGCTTGTTAGCTGTGCTGAATTGTGTTGTTTTGTTGGAGGCGGGGAGTGCGCTGGAGCTAAAGCGAGCCGTCCGCTGGCTCTGACCATGGGGAGGATAGTTCAGACTGTTCAGGAAACTGACATTAGAAGGCCTGGCTGATTTATAAGACGCCCCAGAGAGACGCCCGTGGGCGCGAACCTCGGCATTAGCCCAAGCGCTGATCCGTGGGTGTCCGGATTCCACCGAGTCCCTCCTCCTTCGCTTTTGCAGAAGCTCATACGCCGCTGGATTGGGCTGCAACAGGGAGACACAAAGCTGGTTAACAGAAGCCAATGTTTTCCAGTTTAAATCGTTTCACTGCTGAGTCTTCAAGTACAGGTTCTGTCAGCGAGGAAAGCGGCGGATCGCGGCTACCGACTCCACCTGATGCCCAAACTTCCCCTCCTGAGTGACTGTGGCAGCCGTAGCTGCAGGTCTGAGGGTTGCAACGGACGGATGCAACACATGTGGGCAGGAGAGACTCTCTCCTCCCGCCCTCCCCATCATGTGTCGCTCTGCCACAGACAGAGAAGAAAGCATTACTGAAACTTTACGCCTGGCTGCTCAGCTGTAAGATGCCAGAGTGGCGCAGAGTGAAGCGTTGAGAGGGAGGCATGCGATTCCGGTCTGCAGTTTAATTATGCAGCTGCACGCGCTGTTTGTTGCAACAGTAACGCTGAAACAAAGCAGATGTCAGTCTGGATTCCAGCACAGGACAGATTAACGGCTCATTATGAAGCGCATGAGAGGCTAATGACACTGAGCGCTAACAGCTCATTTTATTGTGTGTTTGTTCTGAGTTTAACTCTGGCATTAAGGAAAAGATTAATGCAAAGCAAACAGATACTCACATTGTGATGAGCTCATCACAACATCTCTGTAACTGAACTGAAAGTTATTATTGTTACATAACTGGCTGGTACTAAATCTGTAATTCTCAAGACAACTGTTAAGACATAAGATTCTCAATTCAAAACCTCGTTCTTATTAGTGTAACATTTAAAAACTTTAAAAAAACAAACATAAATGTAGATCATGGAAGGATTTATTGTATTTGCTTTAATTTATTAAAACTCAATCTCCTTATTTTACTCTGACTGGCAACAGTAAGTTTATTATAATAAGTTATAATTTTAGCTGTAGGGTCCAATTTCCCCAAACCCCAAATTTTATGTTTTAAACAAAGAAGTCTACAGACAGCAACTTTAACAACATTGCACTACAGTAATATTTGATCGTCTTTGAAGCCGTCTTTGAAGGGTTCATTTTATTATGCCAAACATAATTTCTTATTTTCTCTTTTGGGGTAAAATGTGACCCTGATGTTTCTTCAGGACATTAATTCTGCTAATGGAAGAAACTCGCTGTCTTACCTCAGTGTACTGCAACGGAAAAATCCCAACCCTTTCTCCCAGTTTTCCCTCCACCCAGTTTTCATCCACTTGTTTAATGAGAGTGATGCTGTCTCCCTGCGGGCGAGACAGAGAGAGAGAGAGAGAGGGTGAGACAGGATGTCCCTGAAGATGTTCACTCAGCTGGAGCTGCAGGGCCCGATACACTCATAAATCAGACCCATTTGGACCATCTGCTCTCCAAAAACTCACTCCAGTGGACTGTCCTTTAATGAACGCTGCGCCAGACTCAAACCTGTTATATAACTCAATTCTGCAGTGTAAGTAAAAATACTGCCCCATTAAACGCCCAAAGCTAAGTCACATTTTCCATTTGTTTGCATATTATCACCCTGCAGAACTAAACATTCAAAATTCAGTTCTGTAAGATCGCAGCGCATTTAAATCTTGGGGCTACGTTGATGAAAACGTAAAAGTTCAGAACCTTGAAGAACGTCAAACATTCGCTGCTGTGGTCCGGATGAAGAGTGTTAGTGTTGAAGTCACACAGAGCTGTGCAGAGAGCCGGAGGCTGCGGACGCTCGCTGATCATCTGCACCCGCCCCACAGGAACCAGACCGCTGCTCTCACCGCTTTCCCCATAATACCAGTTATCGTCCAGCTTCCAGCGCAGGTAAATGACATCACCTGACTTCATCGCCAGATGCCCAGGTGTGTTACTCTGGAAATCACACAGCGCTTGAGCCTGCACCTGAAATACCAAATACGGTTTATTCAGGTCTAATTTCAACTCAAAGACTATTTAAAGATTTATTGTTAAGCACTTTGTCCCAGTATATATATGTGTACACACACACACACACACACACACACACACACACACACATAATATGTTTTATGATAGAATTATAAATAAATGATATATGTCTACCTCTCTAATAACAAACACCTCTGCTAAACTGCTAGCATGAGGCTTTTCGTTGCTCACAAACACCCCAAACTTTAAAACAGTTTGTGTCCAAAACTGCAAAGGCCTTTCAATCCACTGAAACTCAAAGCCAATGACCTACTTAGGGCAGAACAAGACCCAGTGTGTTTTAGTGGGAATGTTAAAACAGTCACAAAGTAGTGGACAGGCACACAGAACCCCTACACAAAATACTTACAAAATGATACAATTATACTTCATATCAGAATATAGTCGCTTTATAAAGTGCAACGCAGAACGTTTGCTGATGCATTTACAACCGTTCTCACTGTTCACAGGTTCTGCTGCAGAATAATGAAGAATAAAATGTTCGTTTGATGTTTGCACATCATTACACTGTGATATGAGGCACAGGTTTCAGCACAACACAGCATGACACACAATGCATCACAACATCACATACATACATCACAAGCCCTTTAACTCACTCTGATGTGTGTCACTCACAGCAACTCTGGAGGAACTTTTTCTTCTCATGTCTGAACATTTTAAACCATTACGGTCTAATGCAGAAAGTGCTTATAGTGCTTCTTACCCCCGGTGAGTTTTGCCCCTCTGTGGGCAGATGGAGCCGCAGATCCTCAGTGTATCTGCTCAGCCGGTCCTGCTCTGCGGTGCCCGATCTGACCCCGTCGGTACCCGGCGGAACCCGCGGCTGGAGGCCGTCGAGAAGCCGGACCAGCAGCGGGTTCGAGGGCAGCTCGTCCACTGACCCAGATCTGCACTCGGGGCAGGACATCTGATGCGATGCCTCGTGTTGCTGAAGGCATGAGATGCAGAAGCTGTGCTGGCAGGGCAGAACCTGGGCAGATGCGTCCAGATGTTTCAGAGGACAGTCCAGAAGTTCGAGTAGATCCTCCATCACGAACCGACACTCCTGTCAAAACACGAGCGGCTGTTTTACGTCCTTTAACTCATGTTAGAGGTACTTTATATGAGTCCAAACCACGGACGAGACCCGACTTACGAGTCCGTGTCACACCTGTTTGTTTCGGACACCTGGCGCCGCCGCCGCCGCCGCCGCCACTTCCGTCAACAGCTCGAACCTGCGGACACCGGCCACGACACTTACCGCTTAAAACAACACGTTACTTTAGTCCAACATGCTCGATCGACTTTAGTTTTAACATCCTTAAGATCCTTAAGATCCTTAAGAAATGAAACTATAATGATTGAAAGGTGGGTCGGACGAGGAAGCACGTGACGTCATGTTTACCTGGTCACACGAAACGCGTTTACGGTATAAAACATGAATTATAGTTTCGTATTTAACTTTATTTAGCGTTATTTACAGACATTATTTACAGTGTGATGGAGGCGAAGGTGGTGAGATGCAGACGGTTCACCTGTACAGGTGTCTCACCTTCACTGATTCAGCTGATGCACAACCTCAGACGTCTCAGGACGAGCGATGAAGATTTATGAAGACTATCAAAACCTGAAGATGCATTATAAAGCGCAGAAGGTGCATGAATTGATGCATTTGCGATGCATTTCTTCGTAGATGTGTGTATAACCCTTGTGTGCGTAAATATAACATTATTAAACTACTTCTCATACAGAACTGCACGTTATCATCGTAAGATGTATTAACTGCAATTGTAAATAATGAAAACATTATTGTAAATAAGCATGTAGCAGTTTTGCATGTAGTAAACGATATAATCCACTGTATATAAAGATAAATGCGGCAGTATAAATGATAAAAATAAAGCATTACACTGTAATGCACACAATAAATAAACAGGGTTATATGGCATCCGTGCACGTACAGTCTGGGGTATCTGAACATTTCAATGGATGTAAGTTTATAAGTTAAAGCCCTTGTTTGGTTTGGTGCAGTACTGGCGTCCTCTGGTGGTGCAAAGTCGTGTTTGTGTCGTTTAAGCTTTAAATAAAAGCAAATCCATCAAGGGACTCATTTTTAAAACATCTCTCCATGCATTAATAATAAAAGCAGTTTGGGATAAAAACAAGTGAAATCTGGTGATGGGGTTTGTTTGTGGTGAACAGTCTGATCACAGCATGAATTATTTGCCCCAAAACGTCCCAAACATCTGTTTTGTGTCTATGGGATTTTTATTTCTCCCATCCCAAACCCAGCAGTCCCGTTAACATCTCACCCGTGAATTATTCATCAAGTTCAGGAGATGCACTCACATTTTTAAGGATGCATAAATCTTTTAACCGTAAGTCTGCGGTATATTTCTCGAGATCTTTTACTAGAGAGACTGTTTGTGTCTTTATTTGTGGTTATATTTACATACAGATGGACATCAGGGTTGTTGGCATCAGCTCTCATTTTATTTGCTGAATGTTTGTTTGTGTCAAAACTGTGAAATAAATAAGAGTTTTGATTTTGTCCGGCAGGTGGCGCAGTTTATACAGCTACATACGATCTGATAGGGATTTGCTCCCAATTTTTCAGATGTAAGGCTGTCATTGGATAACAGATTTGCATTCATGTATTATTTTTTCATTTCTTTATATATATATATATATATATATATATATAGTCACTCGGTTGTTTGAAGTAATCAAGTCATCTGAGTCTATGAGAGTCTATGAGGGTCTATGAGGGTCTATAGGAGTCTATGAGAGTCTATGAGAGTAACTAGGTGTTTATAGGCTCCATTACAGGTCATCAATAATTCATGAACTGATTATATGGCTTTTGTTTCCTGCCATTATTTCTGAGGGTTTGCATTTATCAAAATTGTCCGCCCACACCGGCTGTATTTCCTTCCTCTGCTCAGCTGAAAACATGCAGAATTCACTCGTGTAACTATCGTAGCTTCAACCAGGAACGATCATATTATACACAACGACACTGTAAAAGCTGCTTTAGAGCCAAATGCAACGTGCAACATCGCCTGTGGTTGAACATTGTTGTGTTTGCACTTAAATTCATTGTTGATATGTCAACATTTAGGATATTCACGTGAATTTACCTTTTGATGTGTTAACCACGTGTAGTGAAACATCTCTCTGTTAAACAAACAAAACCTGCTTAACCTGTTTATCTACATTTTGTGGCTCTTCAGACACTGAAAGGTTGGAAAATTCCCACAGGTCAAAGTATTCAAGGCCTGCAAAGCAACAGAGTCAAAAACGTGTCGTTGTGGATCAATCTTCTCTGAAACCCTTGAACCCTTGCACCTGCGCTGACCCTGTGCTCTCCTTCTGCAGCTTATACCCATAACTGAGGGTTGTAAGAACGTTTCCATACTGTTTGCATTAAGTAACAAAAATGTTAAAGACGTTATACAGGTTTGAAGTGTCGGTGGAGGTTAATTTTACTTTAATGTTTGAACAAAAATGTTAACGCAATTTTTTTAAACATTCTACTTAAGAGTAGTGTTTTGGAAATATGTTATATATAACATTAACTTTACAACTGCATTTTGGGTAGAACCTTTAGAGATTAGCCAACGTTCTGAAAACGTTCTCTGTTAGCTCAGTAGGCAAAGCAAATAGCGGGTTGTTATAAAAACTCATCTTCTCTCCTAGATCTCTGTCATGTGACAACAAAACGCGTATTAAAGCAACATGATTGAATTAATGAGAGCAGACGTCACAGGACATTTAAATTCCACCATGATGAAAATTACAGGCCAGTTGGTTGAATTCTGTGGTGGCCTGATTTTGTCGGGCATTTGTTGTGCATGTCCATTAATAATGAACTGTCATCAGTGTGGCATTTGTGATGTTGTGACATTCTGCTTGACCTCTGGGCGCGTCATCTAAGGTCCCGTTTGCCTCCTGGTTCTGACAGGCCATCATCAGAAATAAACCTCAAGAGCTCTTATTACTGAGAACATTACGTTCATCTGCACAAAAATTATCTGCTCTGCGTCCTGGTGAGGGAACAGTATCAATGAAATATTACATCTGACTCCGCAGGAAAGACAAATCACACATGAAATCTTTTAAATATCTCAATCTTTTGTCTAGACAACAATGAGATTAAACGGAGACTTAAATCTGCCACTGCTCAGATGTTTCACCTCAGAAAATGATCCCAGTGATCTCACACATAATTCTTCTAGGCCTGGTTTTTACAGATAGGGTTTAGATTAAGCCAGGAGTAGGCCTTAGTTAAACCAGGAGATTTAAGTAGCTTTTATAAATGTGCTTTATAAAAAAACCACTGATGTATTATAGGAGACGTCAGTACAAGTTGTTTTGAGATGAGACAGCTCAGATATGGATTTTAGTCTGGCACTAAAGCCTTGAGTTTCAGATCTCAGCTGTGGCTCATTTAAATTTTGCCAAAATATACCACAAAGAAGTTTTCAATATAAACTCAATTCTTCTCAATTGTGACATCCAACTTCATGTTTAAACCCACAAACTGTTTATCAACACTCGCCTCTTTTGTGTCTGTTTTATTATTTCTTATTTATCCAAAGGAATTTAATGAGAAACATCAGAGACGCATGAAAGAGATTCAACTCCCGTGAGCTTTGAAAGAGCAACTCTGCGAGCGTAAAGTGTTCATCTGAGAGGTAATATTAAAAAATGGGACAGTAATGTTATGTGTAAAAGCTCTGGCGATATTGAAGCTTTTTAATTGAGGAATACACAAACAGCTGTCAGAACAAGCACAGAGCCTAAATATAGGACACGCACACACAGTAATTCTTTCAGGCCAGCTGCTTGGCTATTTGTCTTTCCTGGGAAAACGTTGTTTTCACCAAGTCTGAATAAACGGATGAGTGCGAGGCAACACAAACTCCCATTCCACTGTATGTGCCCAGGGTTAAGGCTGATTAACTAGCAAAATTAGGAAAACCAACTACAATGACCTCATGCCAAACACTTTTTTGAAGTAATTGATCTCTCTCAATTCCCTCGTGCAATTCCCATTGATTTCCAATGAGAGCTATTGGCCCCTGAGGAAAACCCTATTAGAGATGAATAAGAGAACAGGGGGGGAAAATGAGGCCACACGTAACATGGGTGCACACACACAAAGCCCATCTGAATGTTTGCTGAAGCGATGAAACCTTTATTTGGTTTTATTCAGTTATTCGTATGACAAAAAGAACAGGACACAGCTCACAATCTCCAGTGAGAAATGAAAAGTGCGTACAAAAGATTTTTTTCATTGTCCTTATTCCGCTCACGTGAAATAAACAGCCCCCCTGCGCTATTTCCCATGATGCCTTGCAACAGCCTGTTTGGTTTCAAAGTAGAACTGCTAACATGATTATCCAGCTCCTCACATGTTTGTAAATGATGAAACTCATTCACGTCTGAAAACACGCTGCCTGTCTTTCCCACATTTATCTTCTGGGAGACAAACCAGCGCAATAATCGTAGCTTTGATGTGTTCATGTGTATCTAATTCTAATTCCATACAAAGATGTTTTTTTTTTTAACTCTGTTCGCTCTGTTTCGGCTAGGGAGACAGACGCTGTTGTTTTTTTTCCTGAAATGTGATGCTGCTGCTCTCTGGAGTTTGTGACTTTTATTAAACACTTGCTAAAAAACAGCCACTGATCCCTCTGCTGTTCAGCCGTGTCTGTGCAATGTCACCCACAAGATATGATTCTGACACAATAACTTTTGTGACAAAACAATAGTTTTGATGCTGACGTCCAAATGCATTTTTACTTTATTACACTGACATTTTAAAATGATTTTAAATGCACAAGGTTTCCATCCATTTTCTATAAATATATATTTGTATTTTTTGTTTATTATATGTAAAGCTGCTTTGAAACAAAGCAACGTTGTTAAAAAGCGCAACATAAATACAATACAATTGAATTTAAACGTGTCACTGCTTTCATGCAAAATATAATTTATTCTGAGGAACCGTGACATACATATGCAAGATTTGTTCTATACTGCAGTAGAGGTTCTTCAAGCTCCTGAGTTTCCTGTAGGTGAAATGCATGTGATATATAAAACATAGAGACTTTATTCTTTGCTCTTATTTTTGCACATTAGCACCTGATTCTCGTTTGACTGTGACGCTGCTCAATGCTGACAGACTGATGACACGTTTCCAGCGAGGGTGGCTGAAGAACCCGCCTGAACCCTGGTGAGATGTTCTTCACAGAGGTGAAGTGACAGAAAGAGAGAGAGCCCAGGCCGGGCCACAGCTGAAAATGAACCACGTATTCACAGTGGGGAAAAAATAGCATGAATAAAATGTCGCTTGGGCCCTCGGGCATGTGTAAGTATCTCTGATGTGTCACAAACCCCCCCATCATCACGAGACCCACCCCACGCCAGAATTCATACATATCACTCAAACGCTCATTTTTCATCACCGACCCTGAGGAGTGTGTTTGAAAACCTGTGAGCCATTTACAACCTCATGCTGAGGTAACAAATACTACCTCACTTTTAAAAGCTTTCCTGAGGAATCAGTTTTCCTGTTTACCTACAACATCCTGAGGCGTCTGTCTCTGTTTACCAGCAGAGAGGCTATTGAGAAATGTAGCTGAATGGTTGGGAAACAGCCTGGGTTAAAACAAGTCAACGAGTTCCCAGCTCACGTCGGGGGACAGACTATAGATTTAACTGAGTTCATTAAAACCAGCGAGGCTCACAGACTTGCTCAAGGCTCACCTTGCACCATAATGACTGTGGCGCCCCAATCTGATGAGTCAGTGAATCTGTGAAGAGGACGGGTGGTCTTCATCTGACCCGTGTCCACAGATTAAAGGACAAACTGATCACTGTCCATCATTGCCAAGCCCTGCGAAGACAGAAGCGTTCATTTAAATCAGATGATAGATGGATTTGTTCAGAACTAAAAAACTACAACTCAAAGTTTCAAATGTTTCTAGAACGTCTGGAAATGTTACAAAAACATTCTCACAACCTGAACTTGCTAGCTGGGAGGATGTTGTGGGTGGTTGCCAGGGCGTTGCTATGCAGCTGCTGAGGAGTTCAGAGTTGTAATTAATGTTGCTATTTGGTTGCTAGGGTGTTCTTGGTGAGGTTTAGGGTGTTGCTATGCTGTGTCACAAAGCACAAATATTCAGAAACAGTTACACGCCACACTTTAGCATTTGATGCTAATAAATAAAACGCTGCAGCTTCTGAAGAGCTCTCAGTCTGGCTGGAGCTCCTGGTCTCTCCACAGATCGCTTGAGGAGGTAAAGCTTATGACAAATGATCTCTCTCGGCCCCCCGCCACACCATCAAGGAAGTAAACATCATCTGCTGTGGGCCTGTTTCTGAGGGGTAGATAATAACTCACATCAGAGGACTAAATGAAACTCAATGGGAAAAGAGGGGCAAATAACTCTGCCTTTCTACCCTTGACACTTATTTCAATAGAGATAAATGCAGGGCGGCTTCAAAACACCCTCAGCACAAATATCTTCACCTGATTACGTGTCACCAACGGCCAATTTCACTTGATATCCCCAAAACATTAAATGTAACAAATTTCACCTCCACAGCTCTGTGTTTGTCGATGCATTAGAATGTAAATGATTGTATTTGATGTTTGTCTAAAGTAGAAAAAGTAACTTTAACATCAGAACATTGTTTTGATTGAGAAGATTTTAAAATGCAGTTTAATTCTGCAAAAGTATCAGTATAACAAAACGTAACGTTTGTCCAAAGATTAATGACCTGCACGTATAAATAATTTATAATAAATATTCCAATATTACATAAATATATGCAATATTATGTAAAAACAAGAATAGTTTATTTTGATGTCATGGTGACTTTAAAAACATACATATATAACATCAAAAGATGCATTTAATTAAACCAGATTCATTCAATATCCTTAAGGCCAAAGGAACGGGTCAATATTCAGAAATAAAGAACTTCTGTTTCACAGGAGGAGATTTAAAAGCACCTCAGACATATCGACAGTTTCTCTCAACAAACCCATTTAAACTGGTGCATGAATTCACCCTCAGACTCAGTGTTTATCTTCACACACACTGAAGGAAATCGGGAACATTCTCCAAACTAATTAGTTTTGCTTAAAAAGCATTTTCACCTTCAGCTGTAATTCCAGCAAGTTTAATTATTTGCTCGTGTTTCTCAGTCTCACAGTCTAAAGATCTGCTCTCAAAATCCACAGTCAAATAAACATCTGTGAGAATATATGGAGTCAGTTAAAAACATTTAGCAGTGATGTATGAGAAAACACAATATGTATCAGACAAAACAATTCCAAACGTTTATCTCTCTCACACACACACACTCACACACACACACACACACACACACACACACACACACACACACACACACACACACACACACACACACACACACACACACACACACACACACACACACACACACACACACACACACTGTTTTATAATGCTGTGTGATTTTATCTGCATGTTTAATGACTAATATTTTGTAAATGATTTTTTAGCTGATTTAATAGTTTATAGGCCCTTGTTTGTGTAATAATTCTAACAGATTTGATTGGTCTCTGAAAAATAAGGCTGTGATGTATCTGTCTCAGACCCACCAGCTCTGTTTCTGACTCACTGCAGCCCTCATGTCCAGCTAATGAGATCAGTGATGCATGAGTTGATTAAACTCATTATGAGTGATGGGCCGGCAGCCCACCGCAAACATCCGTCCCTCTCACACGGATCATCTTCCAGCCACACAGAAAAAGATCAAAATGCTACGATTCTAAAATTCAATTGGCAGGTTGGGATGCGAGTGAAGACTGCGAGCTGAGAGCTCTCACCTCTATCCATGAAATCAGTCTTTCAGGAGCAAACTGATGAATGTGTCACACATGAGCCGGTCCTGATGAGAGTTTCTCTGGATCTGTGCCGCTTCAGGAATACACATTAACCCTCAGTGAGACATAAAAAACAGGAGTTATACCGCAGGCTTCGGTTATCACAGTGAGCACCCGGCTAACAGGAAACATTGTCTAAAAGTTCCTTTAAAGTCATCAAAAACGTTCTTTTAGCCAATTGTTATACATCATACATCAAAATCATTATTCGTATGTAGTTAGTAGAACATATTTAAAACATTACAGATGTGTAGCTTACCTTAAACTTGACAATACAGATTCCAAGATCTTGTTTTCGCTTTGACAAGATGCATTTTGTATGTTAAATTAAATGTAAGTTGATTTGGATAAAAATATCTGCAGAAGCCATTAATGCAAATGTACTTTTTACTTCTTAATCGTTTATACTCACTAAATCTATTACAGTTTGGTTACAGACATGAATGATTGTTGAAAGGTTGCTATGATTTTTCCAAACTGGATATTTTAGACAACAGCTGACATAATCCAAATAAGGACCAGAATAACAAGACAAGATTTATAAGCACCCATCTGGAATGCCATGGCAACCCCCTAGCAACACCTTAGCAACCACTCAGAACACGTTAGCCACCAGATGGCAACACACTGGAAACCACCCTGTTTTAACAGCCTGCTGTGGGGTTGGTGTGTTATTGGTTTGACAATGACAGTTTAAACTGTAAATGTTGTTGAAGAATTAATTCTGTATGTTTATCTTTCAAGCTCATTTTTATTTGTCATTTACATACTTTATGTTTTTTCCACAAAACATGATCAAACAGACACTCCTCGAAGTTACATAAAAAGTACAAGCAAGATAATTAGTCAGTTTAGGCGTGAGTGTTTGTATTACAAGCCACCGGGGCCTGAGGGAGCCCTGGTTATATTCAAACATATGGTCTGTTGTTTCAGAGCATCAACATATTTCATTTGTCTTTGTAATTCTCTTTATGGAGCACCATAAATTCTGGTACCTCTGAGCCGAACGCGGCTCTGTTTGTACGGCCTGTGGCAGGGCTGATTACTGACCCCAGGAAATGATTAATAGCCGCTGGGATCTCCGGTCAGAACGGCTTAATTGACTTTCTGTAAATTAAGAGGCAGTCCTTGAGACAGGATTAGGTAATGAGGGGCAAAATGACAAGAAACAGCATTAAATCACTCCTCCAGCGATACAGAGCAACGGCATGCTTGAAAAGACGCTCGCTGCACAGCTCACAGCTCACTGACTCCAGGGCAGCCTGTTTATAGGCATCTGTGCTTTATCTGTCTATTTATCTGTCTCTCTCAGCATTAATCTGCAGTTGGAGGCGATGGGGGGGCACAGATCTGAAACCCTCGTTCCTTCTGCAGGAGCCAAAGGCATCTCTCTCATTAAAGCTGCTCACCTGCCGCTGCGGCGCCTGCCTCTGCCGAGGGCGACTCTCTGGGGACGGTCACGGATAAGAGTCAGAATCGGCACTGCTGAGCACAGAGAAAAGAGTGGCGCTCTCTCAGGGTTGAATAATGGCCTGCGCTCTGTCCTAACACACTGTGCCGCAGATGGAAGGACGTTTTGGCTGTCCCGGAAAACTGAAGGCAGCTGTCCAGTCTGTCAATGACTGCAGAGAAAACGGTTTGGTATGAAGTAACCTCCTACCCAGCTAACAGAGAATGTTCTCAAAACAGCAGCTAATGTTCTTTAAAGGTTCTCTCAAAGTTATCAAAAAAAATCTATAATTTTTTGGGAAACAAATTATGGTCCTGAACTCCATCCTGGCCTGATAAACAGCTCACACACACACACACACACACTCTTCGAAGTCCCGCCTCCTCCAACACATGAACATATACATAGTTTGACAGACAAGTAGAACATCCCATCATTGCATTTGTACTGAACACAATGATTGCAACCAAACATATTACAGTCCTGCATCTCAATTCATATGTTCATAAAAACAATTAGAGAATAAAGAAGAGCCTAGAATTAATAAATAAGTGATTACTTTAGGAAATAAACACACAGCGTTTCTGAATGAAGCGCTGATGCAGAGAGCACAACACAGCTGAGAAAAACATCACAACCTTGAATCTCAGCAGTGGCTGTAGGACCTCTGAGGGCATGTTTTTGGTACATATAATTTATTCTGTTAGTGAGAGAGAAGCGCTGTGAGGCACATTCTTCTTCTTCTGCACTTTAGACTGAGATGGTTTTTCAGCTAAAATAAATATCTTATATAACACGCGTTTCTCATGCTGGAATACAAACTGACATCCCTGTAATTCATAATTCTGGACAGCACAGCATTACAGTTAGATGCTGGAAATATTCCTACTACAACACAGTATGTAAAATAGGCCTTTCTGAAAGTGTATATTTGTGGGTTTTTGATATAACCATGGCAACTGAATCACATATTTTAAAGTCTGGCTTAAAGCTGCAAATCCACGGTTTCTGTCTCTCTATCGCCATCTCTGTTCAAAACATACAAGTGCAGGTTGCTTCACAAACTGTAATTGTGCATGTGAAAGTCAAATGATAAATATAAACTTAAACTATGAATCATGATTAAAAACTTCAGGGTAAGATAAGGAGATTGTGTTCAACGCTGTTATGGACTTAAAAACTGACTTCTGCTCATTTTTAACAGGAAAAGTTACAGATTGGAGCTTTAAGTGTCTAAATGCCTTTTGTAATAGTATCAAACTTATTTACTGCAAAAGTTCAAGGACGGTAAAATGTGTTTAAAGAGTAACATCATATCTGTTTTTCTGTGACTCAGCCTCAGGTTTACTGCTGGTCATGTCTGAACAGCGCATGTTACTCATTCTCAACCCTTAGGAAACGCTGCTATTGATTGTAAATAGAGCAGAGAGTCAGCACACTGATCTGTGTGAGAGTGTGTGTTAGACACAGGGAACACATACACACACATTCAGTGTGAGAACAGAACCAGCACAAAGAACAGAGGACGAGATAACAAATACTTTGATGCCGCATGAACAATTTCAACTGCGAAATCAATTAAAGGGCCTTTAAGTTGTTTAGCATTAGTATGCGTGTTGTGTTGGGTTCCAACAGAGGGTTGCTAAGCATGAAATTACAGAGACTTCAAACGTCCCGTCTCAAAACATTCACTAAAGAACTACATGAAGAACATTATAATATATATATAATCCAACAATCTGTATCTGTAATATCATATAACAGATTATCATATAGACAGATAGACAGTCTAATCCAGTATTATACTGCAGTCTGAACATTTGTAAAGCTTTGAGTGTCACCTTTGTAAGTAAAACACTTTGTACTTTCTTGCAGATTTGTGATTCATTTCCTCTATGAAAACATCAAGTCTATCAGAGGCTTAATGTCTCGGTCTCCTGCTCTCCCCAAGCCACAGATGAAACGAACGGAGCAACGCTGCAGATTCCTACAGCTAAAAATAGTGCATCAGAAACTATATTTGTGGTGCATGTATTTATCAACAAATTTTCTTCACAGCAAACAGACAAAACTAATGGATGAGGTGGCGGAAAACGGAGCGACACCGTCTTGCATCTAAAATCAAGCAGATATTGAAGCAGTGTGGGAGAGAGATTTGTTTGCCCGTTATTATGAGATTCTGTAAAGCTCATAATCTGTAAAATTCGCAGAGAAGTTTTGGGGTCATCGGGCACATTGTTCACGAGGAGACAATTTACTTTCCCGCATCTTCTCTCTGATTTGCATAAACCATAAATTCATTCGCCACAAACAAGAAACAACTGCTTCTGGTTTCACTGTCCAGAATCATTTTAAACGCGGCGACGGTTCTGACGCGAGATGTAACGTTGTGTTTTCCAATGTGTCTGGATTATAATGACTCAAATGAACGAATGGCATTTTAAACTCAGTTCATTTAAGGATTTATTGCACATTCAGAAGAAAATATTTCTCATACAGTGAACCCACAACAGGCAACAACAAGTCTTGACACAAATGTTCACAATGATAAACAAACAAGCTAATATTTCAGTCCGACTTTCTCTGCTGTGTTTCAGCTGAATTCAGGTGAATGTTTGTGAATAATGCGGATCACGCCACAAACTAAATAAAGCTTTTGATCTATATGAGAGAAACATGCATCATTGTCTGTTAACTGTGGAAATTTGCTCATTTGTTCTGTCTTTAGCTGTTTAAATAAAGTTTATGTTTGTGTTTATACTGTCTAATACTGACCAGATGATTTCAAACACAGTATATAGGATCATAGGAATCCTACTGTACTCAAATGTGCATTTACAGTACATAGGAATCCTACTGTACTCCTATGTGCAGAGTGTTGCATATACACTTTGATTACTGTACAAAAATGTGTCCTTGTGCCAATTTCCAGCATAATATACTCCTGTAGTTATTTTGTGTGTGGGTGTGTATGTACTGTATGTGTGTATATATATATATATATATATACACACACAAACACACACACGCACACACACACACAATACAATATCTAAATGAGAGGTTTGCTTTGTCTACACACTGTGAAATTGGTTTAGAGTTTGATGTCATTGTGCTTTGTGGCAAAACAGAACTGGTCCCATTAGGAGTCACTTAAGATTCAGCGAATTAATTGCATATCCTGCTGCATGATCACACAGACGAGCCAATTAAACCCGAGAAGAATTATGATGTCATCTAATGCACCGGGGCTTTGTTGTGCTGCTCTAACAGGCCCAGTGAGTCTGCAAAATCATTTCAGAGACGATATTTTTTCAGCAGCTCTGACTGCCACGTGTACTTCCTCTCCGGAAAGCGCTCCGGAATTTTAATCCGTCGGAAGTCCTGGATGCATTTCTCCAGCTCCTGCTCTGGGGTCATCTTCTCCTTGGCTGGTTTCCTCTTCCCTGCCATGATGTCCCGAGGCCCAGCGGTTCGGACGCGGAGCAGGTCAGTTCTCCTGGGAATCGGGGTCGGACCTTTTTTCACTGGCCGGTCCAGAGTTTGGATTTTGGGTTGGCGGGTGACCGGACGCACGATAACGGTTTCCTGTGGAGAGCTGGCTTCTGATTGGGTCTCGGAACAGGAAGTGGAGAGCTCGTTGAAGGATGTGCCGCTCTCGCCCTCACGTTCACTCTTGTGACTCTTGCAGCAGCAGTCACAGTGTGAGGAAGACCACCCGGACGGACCACCTGAAACACAACAACACAAGTGATGTTAAAAACACTGTATGCACACAAAACAACTCAACCACAATTACAACAGAATTTCACAATCTAAGTCATTGTGGAAGTTGCTGTAACTTTGTGGTCAATATCAGTCTGAGCTGATGCTGGCAACCTGATAACAAAAGGTGAAGGAATAAGATGTCATTTTATATCACTGTAGCTCAACCAACTCACATATTATAAAAGCTTCTCTTATGAGATGAGTGCGTTTCTCATTTTACCCAGTCGATACTGTGCCACCATTAGAACTACAGGAAATATCACAGATGAAATCTCTCAATGGGTTCTCCTGGGCTGAAGATTAAATAAAAAGCGTTTGGAAACTCCTGCTTAAGTGTCTCAAAAATGTGTCTCCACTGGAGTTTAGAGTATATAACAAACCATCACAGCCAAAACATCTGCAATCACAGTCATCAAACATATTCACAGGAGTTTTAAATGGAGTTTCAGGGATCAAACAAATAGCATGTATGCAGCGTAAGTCACTTTTGTCATAAAGTAAGTCATAAAAGTGTCTGACAAATAAATAAATGTAAATATTTTAAAGGTATGTTAACAATTGTCACAATTGCATCTATTGTAGGAGCAACATCTATGCAATGTTGAAATATTAATAAATGAAACTGAGGCCTCCAAATCTCCTGAACTTTTGAAGAGCAACTGCTTACTGCACCATTTACTCAACTGAAAATAAAACTCACAATCAAAACATGATCAATGCTGCACACAGGATTATATTAATATGTACCACTGTGATCTGTAGCTTGACATTGAACTGTGACCTTATCAGTTTGACCTTATCAAAGACAAAGAATCACATTCAGATCACTGTTTGAACTATATGTATTGATCTGTTTTGTGTTTTGGACAAAAAGCTTTGCTAAAACCAAAAAGGGCTTTGAGCTTGTTTCCAACAGATAACAAACCCCTTGTTATCTGATGTGTATGCATCAGAACTAAGACTACACACAAATCTTCAAACGTCGACATCAAATTCACTAAAATATTTATATAACCGAACTAAATATCTGATAAACAAACAGACGGCACGCTGTTTACCTGCAGTTTCTTTGTTGTATTTCTCCATTTCAGTTTTTAAATTACAGCTTCTCTTACATACTGTTTTAAATACATTTAGTTTGAAATACTTTCATTTAGAAAGTATTTCAGAAATAAGAAATTATATTAAAAGAAAACCACAAAACTCTCATTCTAAATACTGCAATATAAAAATATGTTGCATGTTATAATGATAAAGTGCATGAGGACATTATTTGTTGTTCTGCACAAACAGGAAGATTTTATTACTGCATTATTGGAAATAATGATCAGAAAGAAAATGAAAAGCACAAAACATGAATACGTTACTGATGTTTTTCTTTCGTGTTACGGTAATGATGATGTGTGTAAATCATGCGATGAAAGCGCTACAAAACACAGGCCCTGATTTCTGCATGAAGTCTCATTTCTCGTTTTTGTCCCTTGTGTTTTAGGGTGAAATACAAAACGGACGGAGGCTGATCCACTCAGAGCACATGCCCATCAAAACCACGGCGTGTGAGAGAGCGATGCACAGTTCACAATCCATAATCATCCACGCATTTTCCCATTCCAGCCTCCATGAATTCCCTCTGAGGTTTTAGGAACGTAAAATCTGTACCTTTATCTTGACAAAGGTTCGATAAAATAAGTCAGACGTTTCTCCACAGGGATCACGAGATCTCCATCTTTCTATTATTGGTGTGCGTCTCACTCGTGTAGAATTTCAACTCTTTTCCCCTCAGCTTGACTCACTATTACAGAGAATTATTACCTATGAGGCGTCTTCTGCATAGATGGTTTAGTATTTTACACTTGTGTGCGATTATTAGTTAATGATGACAATTAATTCTTCAGTAGGTCCACCAGGTGTGTGTCTCCAAATTTATTGCATGTCTTCCCAAAAGCAACAGACGTTCCCTAATGCATCTTACTTGGATAAATAAGAAAATCATTAAACTGAGTTGCAGTTAAGAACGGGCTAATTGGACTGATTGCATTGGGCCAGCAAAAGAAAAGACAAAAAGTTTAGTGGCTTCTAATGGGAATCTATGAACCTGACACCAGATGGGTCAGAACATTTCCCTGCAGAAACATTAAATCAGGTTCTGCTCTTCCTCTTGTACCCACTTTCCTCTCTGCCCATCTCGTTCTCTCTCTCTCCATGTCTCTCTCTCTCTCCATCTCTCTCTCTCCATCTCTCTCTATTTCCATCTCTCTCTCTCACTCTCTCACACACACATAAAGGGTCAAGGCAGAGACCTTACAGCTTACAGCTTGTTTTAAAACAGATGTGCCAAGCGATGGGAATGCAGCTTTAGGCTTGAGTCTGGCATCAAATATCATAAAAACACATGAACAACACCAACGCTGAGCCTTAAAATCCCACATTTAATTGAGATTTTGTCTTTTCTACAATAAATAAGATTGTAATCATCAACAACTGACTAACATGAGAATTGTAGCTTGAGGTTTAGATCTGAGAGCAGCAGATTCTGTAAAAACAGGTTCTCAGGATTACGGTAAAAGCTAAATATCAAATGACCGTCGTCAGCAGGACATTAGACTAATCTTGTGTTGTTTACCATTAATACTCAATAAACTTATTGCAGCAGTATCTTTTAGACAAGAAATTGATTGTGTTTTGCTTTATCCAGCCGTCCTTTGCTGTCTTCTGATCTGAACAGACTGCAGAGCCACACGCGGCTGCCCGGATCGTATTGCAAGCCCATTATGGCCGGGGCTCGTCTGCAGAGCTAAATCAGTTACCGTATGTGAGCACATCCTCATGAACTACACAAGCTGGAGAGATGCATTTGGCACCAGGCCTGAGCAATGACATCGCGAGGGGCAACCACCCACCTATGCAGTGTCTACCCACAATGCATTATGCCTAAACGCTTGAGAATACTTCAGATTAGACACCATGTTCTGTGTTTGCTGCCTCTACAGTGAAACTTGGACATCAGTCATTAATACAGTTTAGCTTAAAATACGATTGTGTGCAGTTACAGTATTCTGACAAAGCATTACATGTAAAACAAGAAGTCAAAGGAAATGTGCAAGAAACTAAACTACAAAAAAAGGTGCTATTTAAAGCATACAGTAAGACAACGTGGTAAAATAAACACATAAATATGACATGAAATTATGGACAACAAAGGAAGAAAATAAATAAATATACTGATAAATCCTTAAAAGCCTAAAAATAGCATGATGCAATTCTATGCATTTTTTATTGGCACTCAAACGTTTAATGCTCACATTAAGCAATGGAAAAAAAATCACGCATGGACTGCAAGTAATGCATTTCTGTTTATATGCTGCAGTCAGCTGAGCCACTAATAAGGGCTTCCTGTGCATATGGTCATTATAGATTGGAGAGATGTTTAATTGTTAAACACTGCGATAAGACTTCAATATGAGCTCAACATTTTCTCATCAAACTCTTTGAAGACCTGAGCTATAAGCAAAACAATTTTCCTTTTGGCTGTGAGGCAGACGAGCCAAAACTGCCCGGCTCCAAATTTAAGGTCTGTCTACAAACAGCGAATGGGAAGAATAAATATTCTAAGCTCCTGAAAAATGAGTCAAGCCTTCAATTTTGGCATGGCAAGAGAGTCAACCAATCACATTCTCCTCAAGCCTGCAGACATTTCAGGATGGAGCTATTTTCACCAAGCCAGGGCACTCGCACACATCTGGGTCCCTGCATCGGTTTGCTCACGACAACGATGGCCATAAATTTAAGCAAGATAGAAAAAAAAGTCTATTTGCAGGTATAGGACCATTCTCTGTTATTGTGGCTAAAGCCTCAAAACATGAAGACAAAAATAAATCTAGTCATGTTAAACAGATTTGTGCAGAATGAAGTAGTTGCTGTTAATCCTGGTCTGATTAAGATCAAATTAGCTTCATGTGTGTGTGTGTGTGTGTGTGTGTGTGTGTGTGTGTGTGTGTGTGTGTGTGTGAAGTGTTTCAGCTTAGAGACTCTCTGTGAAAAGGTCTGTGTAAATAAAATGAGCCTCAATGAAAGAGGCTCCATTACAGTTGTGTCACTGCCTACGGTTTGATCATGTTTATCTGCTTGTTAATGAGCAAAACAGGGCAGATTTGTCCTTGCGGGGATCAGTTATATAGACGACTCCTCTCTGCAGATGAGAAAGATTATTTTAAAAGCTCTGAATGTTAAGATGAACATGTATTTTTAAGTGTACAGCATTTTAATATTTAATCAAAGATCCATGCATCACGGAGGTTGAGTCTAAACCAGACAGCTGACGAATCGCTGAGCTGCTCTGAACTGAGACGTGTTGACGGAGAGCTTGACACGTTTTACAATTAATAAGCACTCATAGTCCTAATCCAGGAACAAATCACACCACCTTCCTGTTGTTCAGACGCTTTGTGCTGGAAGATTACGACTAATGCGACAATTCCATCCCCTGAGTGATCCTGACATGAGCCACAATCTCTGTCTTTTGTTAAAGGCGGACGTACGCATCTGTGGTAAAAAAGAGCTTGACAGAGAGAATGAAGAGCGCGGATCATCTCAATGTAGTCATGACCCCCTCAAAGAGCTGATGGGGTGTAATAAGAGCACTAGAATGAGACGACAGAGCCCATGTCATCACATCAGTGCTCCCTGTTCAGATGTGGAGAGGACGATTCCTCAGAGCTGTCAGGGAAGGACACTGAAGGAGATCAGATATTATCTCAGTGTGAGGAGACGCGGCCGCTGCAGGAGTCTAGGGACAGTTTCACATTGTCTTCAGAAAAACTCATGACTGTTTAAGTGGAAAAACTCCTGATATTTTTTTTTGATATATCTAAACACGTATTAACTGTGTGTGTGTGTGTGTGTGTGTGTGTTTGTGTTTATACACACACATATTTAACACACACACACACACATATATACACATATACATATAAACACATAAAGAAACTGATGTTTGAAGCTTCAGGGCCTGGACAGAACATGATCTACTGAAAACTGTTTCTCTGGATATTTTGCAGGGGATGGTAAAACCATCTGCCCGTTTCAGCTCAACAGAAGCTGGGTGATGCAACAGGACAGTGACCCAAAGCACAGGAGTATCTCAGCAGCAGAACGGGCTCAGCAGAAGAAAACTGGCCTTCAGCAGTGACCCACTTCTGACCTCAACGCAGCTGAGAAGTTCTGGCCTCAACTCAAGAGAGGAGAGATCCAGACAGCCCACGAATACTCATGACCAACTCAAACTCCTCCCACCTGATTACAGGAAACATTATGAAAGTTGTTGGTGCCAGTGAGGGCTGAACCAATCTTTAAATCCATGAGTGCATACTTCTCCACACTACACTGTGAACACTTTCACTGCTTTTCATTAAAGACATGAAAACATGCTATTGTGTGTGTTGTTTATTTAACAGACTGTGTTTGCCTTTAGCTGTGCCTAGTTAAAGATCAGATTAAGTTTAATAAATCCGGTTTTAATCCGTTTTAAACCTAAACAAATACAAAAGGTTCACATACAATTTACAAGCTGTAATTCATATCAGCCGAGGTAAATTTGTGTTTACATAAATATAGAGTAAAATTGGGCAGTTGTTGATGGTTGAATGAAAGCACAGATCACGTGTGTTTATATCATTTAAATTTTGCCCAAGTTTCCATTAATAAGCTGCTCTCAGAATAACTGTAATGAGTCATCATAAATCTGTTCATAGCGCCTGTTCAACTAAAGGCTATAGCATTAGAATTTGTCACATACCCGCAAAGCATTGCTGCCGCGGTTCTGCCCCTAATTTCACAGTTTTCTTAAGCATGGAAACATTACACGCTCGGTTCTGTTGGAGAATTACCTGGCTTTCCCTGTTCCTCAATTTCTCAGGTGGGCTGAAAGTCTGGGGAATGAACAGAAAAAGTCTGGATCTGCGTCTTAGATCTGAGGAGACAGAAACAATTTCCTGTGCCAGTTCAATAATGACTGTAAATCAGTGGCATTCGCAGCCATAATAGAAATTGCATATTCACATCTGTGTCATTCTGAAGCGATACAGCCTGGGTGTGCTCTCTCTCTCTCTCTCTCTCTCTGTCTTTCTCTCTCTCAACCGTTGTGTTTTGACAAGCTTAGTTGCCCAGCCTGGAAACTCTGAGTGTTCCAAGTGCTGTGGGCCTAATACACTACATGAACTACACTTGACTCTCCACTAATGTCAGCTGCGCTGTTTTCAGCTGCACTGGACTGGAAACAATGTGACAAGCTGCGTTACATAAAACACAAAACCTTACAGTATAAGGCTGAATCTCAACGAAGGTTTCAGATTTATAAATAATTATAAATGCAACATCAACTTCACTGGATGCTTGTGCTTCAAACATCACAGAGGATCAGTATTCTTAGACAACAGAGAACATGACCTTAGAAACATCTGATGTTTTTTAATTGGAAAGCTTTCAAGTGGGCCTGTGATGTAAATGATGAGTTACATTATTATGGTCCGTAATGATCAAAAGAATAAAGACAGACTGGAGGGGAGGTTGTTACTGATAATGCTGAATAAAACATTCTCCCCAAAAGTTTTTCAGAATCAAAATGAATAACATTCACTTTTTGAATAGAACTTTTGTGTGCATGAGAAAAGGCCAAATATTTTGCTGTTGTTTTGTATTAACTTTGAGGGGAGGAAAAATGCCACGATTTACATATTCTGTACTATTCATCATCAATGTGAGTGGAATTTAAATATTTAAATCAGAGAGCCTTGCAACAGAGGCAACATTCAGGGTCAATGCAGAATGCCTGCAATAAATAAAAAGGAGAAAAAAAAACAGTAAACAAGTTTCATTTAAATGCAGCTTTCAATTCTGAGTATGTGCGAGAGTTTTATGAATTGCACAGAGCTTGTGCAATTTATTTTTCTGCTTACCAGAAATCACTGTAGTTGTGATTTTTAGTGATTAATCACAACAATTAATTAATGCAGAGACGGAACTGTAAGAATGGGTTTGGATGAATGTTACGTGAGTAAGTGAGAAAGAGAAACAACAGGACGAGAGACAGAAAGAGAGAGAAGCTGTATGAAAGTGTAAAAACAGGGAGGGAGGAAGAGAGCGAGGCCCCTTTGACCACAGATGATATATTACCAATCTCCAGGGCCGTCTAAATTGGTAAATGTGTCATGTGGGTGATGTTATGGGAAGTAACCTGGAAAAAGCAACTAGTTCATTTCACTTGAGGATTCAAGAACTAACTGACAAAAAAATCTAGCCGTTAACCAAACTGTTCTGCATAAACTACTAGTACAAGATCCAAACCGTTATAGTGAATTGTTTGATAAATGCTTTATGTACATTTTTATGATAAAAATAATAATACTGTATGACGTCACACTTCCTGTTATTCAGTCACTGTATAGTTAGCAGTGATCGTTCCTCTCAGAAACAGGCCTCATAGGAAACATTCACTAAAATCAAACACCAGCAATATTTTACATGACGTTGGCAAGTTTGCGTGACCACTGCATGATTTCTGAGTTTGTACATAAATATTTCAGTGAAGTTAAAGACAAACATACTCAATTTGTCAAGAGAAACATAGCATAATCTTTAGCATATATTTACAGCCAGAAAAATGAGACGCAGCAACGTGCAGATCAAATGCCACGCTAAATAAAGCGCAGTATTATATACCGTTTATGTGTCATAAGTTTCCATATAATGTGTAGGATATGGGAGGGGATGAAAGCCGCAGTAATTATACTGATGACAAAGAACAAATCATTAAGCAGCCATATGTCCTATGGCCCCAAATCTCCTCACTGTCCCCCAGAATCTCTCTCCGGCCCGCCAGCCTCGTCTTTCCGTGCTTTCCAAAGGGACTCATTTGGATTTAAGAACAAAGTGATTTTTAATTGGCCATATGCTGCAACATTTTCTCATTTAAAACAACGGAGAGCAAAACGAACAAGCAGGAGAGGAGAACTGTAAACCTAAATGAGATGCAGCACATGTACATTAGGGCGAGGATGGGTGGGCGAGCGAGAGAGAGGGAGGGAGTGACGTGCCCATCGCTGTGATGTAGATCACTAAAAAAATCTCCCTGAGATCATCGAGAGACTTCTCAGCATCTGCATTGGCTCAAAAGCCTCTCCCTCTTTCTCTCTATAGCAGACATCTGGAAAAATCTTCACATACATACTTGCCAAA
Source organism: Yasuhikotakia modesta (assembly GCA_036877545.1). Classification (NCBI taxonomy): domain Eukaryota; kingdom Metazoa; phylum Chordata; class Actinopteri; order Cypriniformes; family Botiidae; genus Yasuhikotakia; species Yasuhikotakia modesta. Next base: position 26,489 of record JBAJNP010002540.1, read on the forward strand.
CGCTTTTAAAGCAACTTACAGTGAATCTGAGGTATAGAATTTATCATGTGCTTCAAAACCACAACATTTGTGCTAGTAATGCAAAGCTACACTAACTAAACTACAGAAACACTTCTATTCCTACATATGTTTTTAGAAGAACCATCCATCCATCTTTCAAACTCACTCCAGCTCTTCAGGGTCATGCAGTCCCAGCATCTCGGCCATAGGTGGGGTTCACCCAGAAAACTGTCTCACACACACACACACACACACACACACCTAAGGGCATTTATACCCAATTTCTATGTGTTTGGACTGTGTGGGAAACCAGAATAACCTGGAAGAAACACAATGTGACACAGTGAGAACATGCAAACCCCTATTCGAGGAACCTTTTATAAAACTTAAGCAATGGGCTTAAATAAACTCCATCCATTCATTTGTTCATTAAAAACGATTTACTCGATAACTGGTCGACGCGTTTTATTTTGACAGAAGCAGATAATTAAGCAATTACAGGTTTATAAGCAGAGTTGAGCCGGATACGCGAGCGCGCCGCCCGGCGGTTCAAACCTGCAGGTTTACGCACAGCGTCGCGAATTAAACGCAACTTCATGGCAATATTATTACACACGGACTACATAAACTGAACTTACGGTAGAAGACGTACTCAGAGTTGTTCGACCACAACTTGTCCTCTGCGTGTCTGTTGTAAGGAGACGCGGTGAGCGATGAATGGCAGGCGGCGATGTGGAAGCCGCTCTCCGCGAGCATGTCAAACGCGCGCTCCAGGTGCCGAAACTTCAGGTAAAACTGAGACGTGTATCTGTCCGGAGGCCTGTCGGGATCCCTGCACTCGTTCAACGTGTCCCCGAAAACTTCTCTGGCCAGACCGACCCGTCCGCAGATGAATATTTTGGGCACTCCTCGCGCTTTGGGGTCGCTCTCCCTCCCGAAGGCGCACGAGCTCTTAAATCCCACCGTGATGAAGCCGTAGCGCCGATCGCGCGCGTCCAGGTAAGACGCGGGGAACAACCTCTGATCGCTTCCCTGGGACGCTTCGTCAAAATCGCTGTGGGCATATTCGTCAGCCGTCAGGATCTTCACCAGCTCGGGCAGCTGGAAGAACTCAGCCTCCCTCTTTAACCTCCCCTTCTCCGGAAAATAGTCCGGCAGCACGACGCTCTTATCTCGGAGGTAGTCCAGCACGTATCGGAAAAGAAATCCGTCCCTGTCGATGAAATAGCGTCCTTTGATGTCCTGGGCCAAATCTTTGGAGATGTCCTTCTTACTGGAGAATATTTTTCCCAGCAGTGAGTTGGGCACGCTGGTGAGGGTGGCATGGCGAGTGTAGTACACCTGTCCACCTACATTGAGCTCCACCACATCGGAGGAGCCACTCTGAGCGCATCCGGTGTCCTTGGGCGATTGATAAGTCCTGCAATTTTCAGTCAGTGCCATTTTGGTGTCGCACATTTATAGAAAACGACTAAGTGAATATCTAAAAGTTTTGGATTGGTGTTCAGTGGCGAGAAAGTAAAAAGACACACAGCCTGCCCACCCTACAGTACAGACCCCCAGTCCATCTAAGGCGATCTCGTGCGTACGATATGTTTACAGACCTGCAGATTTAATACAAATGACAGTTTCAGTCCTCAGTAACAAACCTGACCAGACATCTCGCCATAAGACGCGCCCGAACAAACCAGCATCGCATCACCGCTATACATCAACAGAGGAGCGCTCGCCCATCAAACCTGTGCTGCTCACATAACCTTCACATCCAAAAATAAGTTATGGCTATAAAAACGAAAGAACGGCACCAGCTGGGACAGCTTTAACTTCCTCCAGTCTCTTTTTCTCCACGATAACTTGAAACGTTGTCTGCCCAGCAGGGGCAACTGTTAGCCTGGCGCCCAACCAGCATTTAAAAGAGCATTTCAGTGAAAGGATCTATCGAGCAGAAATAATGGTGCATTAGGAAGTTCATTCCTCTTTACTCTCCAGAGCATCAGCGGCGTAGTGCGAATGAATGCAGCGTGCTGAGAGAGGCTTGGACGGGGGAGGGAAACCATTCTTAAGGAGATGAGCCTTACATCATCTTAAAGGAAAATGACAGCTGGAAACATTCAAGCATTCCACTCTGGTACTCCATATTTCCAAATATACTCATGCCACGAATGTGCTAGACACAAATGTGGATTGATTAGGCTGAAGCAAATCTCATTTCAAAGCATTTTTGGATTCATTAATAATGGCAATAAGGTTATTCCAGCTGAAACAGGAATACCACACCGCTTCCCAAAGATTTGCTTCAGAAAGTTTTGGGGACCCCGGAGCACATGATGGTTTCAGCACCACGGACAGATCCTCCCATCCGTGGCTCCGATTGGTCCACAGATTCAGTTTGCAATGTTAATGTATTTTACAGTAATGTGACATTAACATGATGTCTGATTGTGTCACGGTTCATGTTATTAAACTATCAGTATTTCAATTTCTATTGCTTCAGTGTTTGTTCTTTAAACCCACAGATTTGCTTGTTTTACTCACTTTTATCTCGTGTAACCCACAGAAAACTGCCTGAATCAGTAGAAAGGTCGTGTTTATTTTAGAACACAAACCTTTAACATTGTGAGCTGATCTTGTTTCAGGAATTTGTGAGCTCAGCTCCAGCAAGCGCTGGCTTTGAGGCTATGGTCACGCTTATCCTGCTAATTTTGTATATTCTGCCGTTAAAGTGTTGCTAGGCACCGACAGGAGAAACTGTGAGTGGGATTCAAACAGCAAATGTTCTGCCATTTTCATTTCTTCTGCAGCATTTCATTGTGAAAGAATCACAATCTGTGGCATTGAAATGTTCAGTAATACAGACAGGTACTGAACACAATAACAATAATAGAGTTGGTTTAACATGCTAGCTGACGTCCGCTCTCTCTCGGGACTGCTAAAAATACAGATCTATGCAGATATGAATCATTTGACTCTCAGAAGTAATGGCAAGATGCAGTTTGTCTGTTCTGATTTCATGCAGTCATTTAAAAGCAGGACATGCATCCGAGTAACAGTTTCTGACGTGCAAAGTTGCGGAAAAGCCTGCAGCCACTGCCATTAAAACACTTATATAACACAGGGGAACTTTCAGGTACACATTCATTGCTCTTTCATCCTTCAGTTTACTTCAGTTATGAGGGGCTCCAACAATCAAATAATATAAATTAGCACTGCTTTCATCCGCTCTGGATCAACATAGAGCCTGCATGTCTTCTCATCGCTTTGATGGTCAAGCAGTGTGTGTTTTCATCCATACACATAATTCAGACTCTAGAGAAGGAGCCAGCATAGCTGTGCAGCAATCCATTGACCTAGATTTTAGTTATTCTCTGGATTTCAGCCACCCCTGCCTCTAAAAGGAGCCGTTTAAGTGGATTTAGAGGTTTGTGTTTATGAGGGGCTGTGGGCTAGATGCAACCTGTGGAGGGCTATTATTGCCATTATTCTGTTTCTGCTCTGATTTAAATTTGAGAGGAATTGTATCCAGCTAGTAAACATGATTTCTGCTAGCTTGGGTCAAACTAAATTTCAACGACTGGATTATTCCAGGTAGTTTTTAAAAACAGTCAATTACACACGAATACACATTTATACTTCCACCTAATTTACATAAAAATGCCACTCTGACTAAAATAACAGACCACCTCAGTTCTACAGCTCCCCTCCTCCAGATTATTCACTCCCTCACAGATCTATCACATACATCTGCAAAGCTGAGCCTCAAGCAGCTATAAAAAAAATAAGTCATTTTCTTTCAGACACCTTGTGGTGAGATTTGATTTATCATAATGACTTCTAATGAGTTTCTCCCCCTGCACTCAACATACAGCAGAAGAAACAGTTAACAGTGTCTCTGTGAGACAGCAGTAGTACTGATGCACCTGTTGAGTTTTACGTTTGAAATTCATATAAACAACATATGTTATTTTTATACAACAGCATAGTTGTAAATGCGTCTAAAAATACAACAAATGTAGATTTATTCAATTGCTTTAATGCATTAAAATGGTGCTTCTTCACTCAAAAAACAGCACAAGAGACAACACAGATCCACTAGGTGGAAGTGTTTAGTTGTCACTATTTGTAGAGGTTACGCAGCAACTCGGTTGCATAGCTGATCAATTTTACACTATACTTCAGGTTAAAATACAGTACATGGCATTACACAATTTAGTTGGTGACATTGATTTATTTTAAACATACAAAAAACAAACAAACAAACGTGATCCTAAATACACATGAAATGAATGATATTCAGTGTTTTTGTGATTGTTCACAAGCTGAAATGTCTAAAAGACAAATAACATTCTGTGCATGTATATATTATAATGCGTTTATATTTATGCAAACATATTTCCAGCCATTACCCATCACACAAGATCTACCTGTATGCATTTATATATTTTTACAGTTTCTTACGTGTTTGTCTATTGCGTCTCGTTATGCACAGTTGCTTTCTGTTATGTAACCAAACGCAATCGCAGACATTACACGACATGCATTCAATGAAGGAAACTCTGGTCGTATCAAATAAGTTGCATCCCGAAAACATATGAACAATCACATTGCGTTTATTTAAACACGCACGAATTAATGCAGCGTATTCGTTATGGTAACGCGCAAGCCACTGCAGATATGACGACGCACGCAAGCTATTGCCATGACAGAAAGCGAAAGAGAAGCAACACCGTGACGACGAGGTTGTGCGATGACGTCATGAAGGTTATTCGGACCCGCATTATCCCGTAAAGCCCCCGGTGCGGAAACCGTGGCAGCAGGCGGGTGTAATAACGCAATAGCGCCGATAGGTCGCACTGCGCGTCGTAAACAGGGTCACCGCGGATCTCACTGTAATCTCCATTTTGGATGTTTTTATGGTTTCGGGTTTTACGGCACGCCTCTTTCTCATGGCCGAAAGCGAGTGAATTCCCGACTCGCCCGTATGCGTTACTAACCGGGATTAAACGCCGGACGACACCGATATTTCCAGGCTTTCCTGCATTTGCGACGCGAGGCGGATCTGATGTTGCTGCTAATCGCTAACAGCAAAACCTCGAAACAAAACGATGACAGATGAAGCGACAAACCACAACAGGAGCGTAAACATCCGAGGGTGGGTATGTCTCACGACCCCCAAACCCGTTCGTGTCGTTAATCGCGCACCGTAACGCAATATTGCGCCCGGTAGCGGAACAACTGACTAGCCGTAGATCGCGGTGTCGTACGTTTCTGTGCTCGCGTTTGTTGGTCCTGCGGTGACTTTTGACGTTTTGGTTGGGCTGTCAGAGCGATTTTATGACCTTCGTAGTGTTACGGGTTAGTGTGGGTTGTTGGGCGTCCGGTGTGCGGGTCTAGGGGTGGTTTACTGGCGTGGTTGGGGTAGATTAGCATTGGGGGTAAATAGGCCTCAGTGCGCGTCACACCGATCCGCGCGAACGCGCAGCGAAGGCGCGAGTTCAGAGCTCCCGTTTATAAACACATAACGTTTTAAAGTCTGATTTATGAGGAGTCCTATGCAGACAGGAAGATAAATTGTTATTTATATGTAGTATTAAAGTATTTATGTTGCGTTTTGTTCGCGACGCTAAAATTTTAGCATTTTTAAGAATCATAACTTTCATGCGTTATAGTGATTAAATGTTATTATTGAGCATTGGTGCGATGACGGATCAGAGTTTAAAACATTGTTCTTACCTCACTGCATTCACAACATTGATTTTATATTGATGAGTTATAAGTCCAGCTCGCTGCTCATATTTCCCGGGAAATTTTGGTGTGACGTCAACATACGTCATTAAAGCACGTAAACTATCGTGCAGTGCTGCGTTTTGACAGAGGTGGCGCTGGAGAGGAAAGTTACGGATTGCAGCTTTAAGAAAGTTAAATGTTACATTTTATACAAGTTTAAAAGCATGTCAAGAACTAAATTTGTTGTATTTTGTCACACCACAATGGTGCCATGCTAACCATAATGTCATTACTTTAAAAATTAAGTTGTTTCAGAAGCTGTATTTATTTGTTTGTTTGTTTTCTACCACAGTAATGCAAGATGGATCAAGGAGGACTGAAGAACGGCTCCAAGAGAGATGAACATTTGAATACTCTGGATTACAGTAACAGTGGAATACAAAGTGCCATGTCCGTCGCCCCTGCCTCTGTGGTTCCTCAAGTCAGTCCACTGATGCAGCCTGTGTCTGGAGATCTTCCCAACGGTGTGAGCAACTCACCAACCCTGGAGGAACACACCATATCTGTATCTTCTGCTCTGGGCCTCTTTGTGGAGGACTCGGACCTCAAAATGGTTGGAAAGGACCAGAGGTCCCAGCAACAGCAATCTTTGGGCTCATTTACTCTGGGGGACAACTTCTCAGGTTTGGAGGCCAGCATTGCAGACCTCAACAGCGCCTCCCCTTCAATGGACTCCCTGATTGGTGGAGTGGATCCCAATCTCTTTCCTTTAAAAACAGAGGACTTTTCTCCCATGGATAAATGTGATATGGACCTTGACCAAGATTCTTTTGGGCCCATTGGGAAGGATGTTGATGTTGGTAATCATAAGCTTTTTAGTGACAACACTCTGGACCTTCTGCAGGACTTTGAGTTAGAAGGTTCGCCCTCTGATTTCTATGTGGGAGATGATGCGTTCCTCTCCACCATAGGTGAAGATGCTCTGCTTGGAGACTTGCCAACAAGTTCTGAGAGGGACTTGAAGCCCACAGCTTCAGTAAGCAGCACCATCAATGGCGCAACCAGTTCCAGCGCCACCACTGTCAACACCAGCAGCTCGCTCACTGTAAAGGTAGAGAAGGACGCCATAATCCAGCTGTGTACTCCAGGAGTCATCAAGCAGGAGAACTCCAGTGGAACTAACTACTGTCAGACAAGCCTCCAGAGCACACCCATTTCCATATGCGGTGTCACCACATCAAGTGGACAGAGCTTTCTCTTTGGAACCGGCTCGTCCTCAGCTGCTGCCAATCAGCAGAAAGAACAGAAGTCTGTCTTCAATGTGTACACCCCGCTGACCTCTGAAGATGGTTGGAACAGGGGACAGAATTTTGGAAATGGAAGTGGGATACAACAGAGGGCCAGTGAAAGCTTTTCCAAAACCTTCACAAGCACCTATGCCAGGTAAGCCGTGGTCCGCCAGGCTAGCAGTGCCTCAGTTATGGACCAAGTCAGCTAGCAATTAAGTTTTCATTAGGTCAGTGCCTAAAATATGTGGTTTCCATGGTTGTTCATTGGAGATGGCATTTGTAGGCCTGCAAATTAATGGACATTGTTATAGTGAATAAAAATGTTTTGCTTGTTCTGAATTTGTAGGAAAATGATTATGTAAATGCATTTTCACAATGATGAAAATTCATTTTTTTAAAAATGGAAAGTCTGTCAGATTTTTGCAGCTCTGGCTTCCAAAAATGTTTAATATTTGAAAGGGAACGGGAAAACTGCATAAAAATTCTCTTTGAGTTCCAATATATCCTGTTTGGCACTTTAAATCTGATGAATAAATGTGCATTTATTTCCTCCAGATCTGTCTGAAAGAACAGCCAGGAAATTAAGGTCAGGGCGGTCAAATCTGTTTCACAGATAAACCTGTCTGAATGACTGAAATTAGCCATCATTAAATCACCTCTGAAGCGCTGCAGCGCTGTTGTTTAACGTGAGCGAAACGAGTTTAAGATGCTGTCAGGTCAGTTTAAGGACACCGTGTTACACTGAGAACATTCAGACAATACCCCACATCACATCTTTATCACGTTCATGTTCGGTCATGTTGCATTGCTATCTCTCCGCACCTATTTACAGTCACTGACGTCTGAGCAGAAATCTTAAAATTGCATGCGAGCCTGAATGGAAAACTACTGAGAAAATATAGGTTGATGTTTTTTTGTTCATATTAGTTTTGCTCATATTAAATTCTTCCAGTGTTTACTGTAAGTTACAACAGGGAAGTCCGATAATGTTTGCACTGATGAGTGTGTTATATAACTGACACACTTAACTGAATGATCTCAACAGAGCAGGAATCTGCAGTTCAGCTCAAAACCTGCTCATCCAAACTCCTCATGTGGAAGACAGCCTGCAGCGATTACGGCTGGCTGTTAAAGATGTCGAGCGTACAGGCTTTGAGGAAGCGTCTGCATTTTTTTCCATGTGAATGGGCTATTTGTGACACACCCACCCTGTCAAGCCAGGGGTAGATGCTTAAAATAAACACAAGGAATGTTTCCTATAAAGACAGGAATATGTTGTTTGTTTATCGGTGAGCTGAGAAGACAATTGCTCACAGTGTGGACTTTAAAAATCACCATAAAACCAAATAATTGACCTAATTTACCTCAAAACACTGCCTTTTTGACTCAGGCTTGATTCATCATCATTCGTCATGTTATTCCAAAAAATGGGTCTTTGTGTTTCTTTATGAAGATGTTGCTGCTCCTCTGAAACCAGTTTCTGGTGTCATGCAGACTGTTGATTATTGTTAACCAGTAGCGGTAACCAGTTTGTTAATGTTAACCAATAGCTTGGCCTAGATGGAAGCAACTTTATTTAGCATTTTTGGCAGTGATTTTTTTCTGGGAGGAAATATATACACCCATACGCAGAGTGAGTTTATACACGCTGGTAAAATGTTACAATAAAAACAGATCTGAGAGTGTGGCAGTGAAAATTGTGTCTGTAACCTTAAAGTGGACCCTGCAATTGTGTGAGTGTTCTGTGGATCTGGGTAGAAAAACAGAGGAGTAAGTGGTTCAGTCACAGAGAGAAGGAGCAGATGGTGCGAGGTTTCATCTTCACTTTACATGTGGGCTGGATTATCAGTCTTTTGTGGTCTGCAGGTCTTGAGTGGGAGTGAAGATTGTTTGCCATTTTGTCCCAACCTTTGTGACATTTAACCTGCTTAGACAGAAGCTCTATCGCTCTGTCTCTCTCTCTCTCTCTCTCATGGGCAAGCTCTACAACAAACACAGTTGGCACTAGGTCAGTGGCGCCACTGGTTTCTCACGCAAACATGGAACCGGTTTACACCCCTTTATATGTTGTTTTGTGTCTGTTCTTCAATATGCCTGTCCTTCTATCATGAATGAAGGCTGTAATTCAACCAAACCCTGACTCTGACTCACACATTCTTCCTGAAAGCTTTGCTGAAATCATTCTTGGCCTAATATGACTCAAGATGGATGGCTCTCTCAGGCAGCTGTGAATAAGTAGCTTGTTTTCTCTTTCTCCCCCTTGTCTCTCGCTCGCTCTCTCTCTCTCTCCGCCCTCCAGCACACACCCACTGAGTATTTTTAACTCTGCATAACCAGTCCTACAATGAAGACCTTTGGACTAGTCAAAATGTGGGTTTTCTGAAAAAGGCTAAATAACACCGCCTAGCTTAGTAATATGCCACAGCGCCCAGTAAACTCTGTACAAACTTTTAATAATTAGGACAGACTTTTATGACTATTAAGAGTAATTATGTTCTGCAAAACAAATTTAAACTGCTGTGAACCTGGAGAAAAACAGGTTCCCTGTATTACTACAGTACAAATACGGCTCTCGTTTCAATTTCATAGGACAGATGCTTGCAGAGAGATGCCTGGGAGCGCGGTGTGCATTTACACAAACAGGAAGAGTCAGAGAATACAGGGTGGACACAGAATGCCATCTGGTGCATGCTTGCGTTTTCTCTAGCCTAATGGACAGGATCAAACCCATATTAAACGTATTAGCAAATTTTACAGTAACAGTTTGTTTTTGTACAGGAATAAATTGACATTAAATGCAGTTATTTTGGTGTGAACGTGGCTTTCTGCTATAGTTTAGATAGTGACATAATATGAAACAGCTGGCATGTAATGCTTATTTTGCTTATGAATGTTGGCACAGTTATTTTTAATATTACATTTCCTGGTGCTGAATGTTGATTGGTCAATACAGGAAATGCACAATACAGGAAGAATAATGACTCGTTACTTATTGCTTATTTGTTTTTTGCCAAGATAGTTACATAATCAAAAACATAGCTGGTACATCTGTGCCTTTGTTTAGGTTATTCCTGCAAAATGTCTGCAGTAACTTGAGTTTTTTACTTTATAGTTTCTAACAGCATCAGGATTGTTGTACTAGTTAGTCATCACAGATATTTGACACGCAAGCCAGCCCAAGTTTAACTACAGCCAATCAAAAGGGCCGCCTCCCTCGGGTTTATTTTACCCCCTGTCTCTCACTCTTCATTTGTTTTTTCTTCTTAATGTCTCTCAGTCTCAGTTTGGTTCCTGTGGAGCAGAAATCCTGACGGTCAGCAGAAGAGGATAATGGCTGTAAATGATGTCTGTGGTGTAAGTGCTTTAGCGCACAGGCTGTCTGAAACACTCACGGTGCCACTGGCTTGACCTACTTTCAGCTGTATCACAGCCGAGCGAGAGATCACGCATTATCATCACTGCAAACCTGCAGCGCGACGCGACAGTCAAAACGCTCCCATTATAATCACGTCTATAAACGTACACGGCCATAAATTACAGCAACAGGCTACAAGAGGCCGTGTATTACCATAATTTTATCATGATTAGGGAGTTAATAGGTACAATGCGTTATCTGTTGTAAAATGGCTAGAATGCACAGCCTCAAAGAAACATATGCTAATGACTTACATTAGCTGAAGAATGGTTTATTTCTGTGGTTTCATTATTATAAGTCATTAGCAGGACTGTGGACAGTTTGTGGTTGTCAATTACAGTAGAAGATTGGAGCATTAACACAGAGTTCAGCTAATGCGTTGTCACAGATTTGCATGTTATTAAATGGCTTCCATCAGTCAGACTTCAGAGCAGTTGTTTGTTCATAAATGCCTGTTACTCATTCATTTCTCTAGGTTTGTAAAGCTGAGGTGCCGATTTTAAAACGTTCCTCTCTGTGCTAGAATAGTTACTGGTTTCCATAGCAAAGAATGCTGATAGTGTAATGGCATTTCAGGTTTGGTGAACCAGTGTGGATGAACTGGTTATAAAGTAAATGTGACCTACATTTCGGTCTTGAACCATGAGTCACGGAAAGTAAGAGCTTGTGTTTCGATTATATATTCATGGAACAATTTACTGCATTGGAAGTTTTGAGAATTTGTCTGTTTAAAAGGCAAAATCTGTCTGGGAAGTGAGATTGTTGAAGACGTGTCTTATCAAAAACTTACTCAAGGCTTTAAAAAAAACATCAGCCACATCGATGGCAGTTCTAACTTCCTCTTTCTGTTTTCTGCAGGGCATAACTTGTTTCCTTTTTTGTTGCTTTTGCATTTGTTTCCCAGGATCAACACAAACGAATCAAAGACTTCAGCTATTACAACGAGGCACGTGTGATTTAAACCCCTGAACAGCAAAATCTCATTTGTGTCATTTATGTTTAATGAAGTTATTAAAATGAGTTTCTATAACAACAAACCATTGAATTATTATGAGGTAACACCAATGCCAGCGAGGGGATTGTGTTTTGATGAATGCATCACTAGCAGATGGTTATGTAATGGGGAAGTAGTCAAACGTTTGTTTGTGTTCGTTTGATTGTTTGTGTGGTTGTTTGTTGTAGTCTACAAGTCAATAATGCATGATTTTAGTCAAGGGTATCTAATTATTTCCCATAATTCCCATCACTGCAAGAAGAGGCTGTTGTTTGTGTGTTAGCATGTTTTTCTAATGCGGCTCCATTTTGAGAGCGTAGCAGTCACCTCCCACTTCAGCCGCCTTGAAACTATTTTCCACTTCATTCTCTTCATACGAGTTTTAGAATATTTCCCCAGTGAAGTTGTCTGAGCTCCCTGCCAGCCACACACAACGCTGTAAACTTTCATATGAAGTAAAAGGCATGTGAACGTGTCCGTTTTGAATGAACTACACATTCCATAAAGCTTTGCCACTTACAAAGTGAACCAGCTGAAATTGACCAGATGACATGTACGTATCAGTAAGTAACAAGAATGATACGCACAAACGGTTTGTTATAAAATACATCAGGAATACAAATGTAGGTCGCAGGGAGGGAGACGGACTCGATTATGTCATTCATGGGGTGGGCAGCCGATGCTGAGCTCTGGTTGTATTGTTCTGTCTCCATAGCAGCAATGATGACTAGTTAAACTGAAGAGACTGATGGATTATGGGTAGGGTAGTTTTTCACAAGAATGTAAAAAAATTAAATTAAAATCATGTTATTGGCTTCGGTTATATTGTTGTTAGAAATGTTGTGTCTTTATGGAGAAAATGAGATTGTCATCAGTGTGTGGGTTCAACTTCTGGATAGACAATTACATACGAGTGAAAGGCATAATTTTATAGCATTAATTTTAATGGCATGCATGTATGTAAAGGACTTAGATTGTAGCTTTGATAGATGAATTATGTTCATTTAAAAAGGCAATAAAGTGCATACAGACATCTTTGGTTGTTTTTACATAGGTCTGTATGGTAAGCAGGCATGCTAGGGCATGCCACATTATTTTTGGGAGCTGAAAACAATTACGTTTTGTAGGATATTTAGTAAACACTTGCTAGAACTTTGTGAATAATGGACGTTTACCAGAAATCTGCAGAGATTTTCTTTGTGGCTTTTGTTTTTAAAATAACATGAAATTATAGCTTGCACCATTTTCTTCACACACTGATTTTGCGCAGCTACACTGACTGACAGACTCAAAACCACAATCAGGCTGCAGCTGTTTGCCTGTAACGTGTTTAATGATCGAGCTGCACTACTGCCTACAGAATGACCGTTGCAATATCAGATCTGATCCGTTACGAGCGCAAGACTTGCGCTGACCAAAGAGGATGTGCAACTGTTCGTTCCTCCTTCTGCTCTGCTGCACTTGACGCATTTGCATGCAGGGCAGCGTGTTTGTTTATGTTGTCACGCAGTGCAAGCGCCGCTTACGGTCTTCTCACTCTCTCCATCTCTTGCGCTTTAAACGCGTGTAGGCGTTGCAATTGTGGCTTTTTGCAGCCAGTGTGGAGGTGGAGCAGAGCTAAACACTTATTCTGCAGTCGCCCCCTGGTGGCAGTTCTGACATCCCGTTATCCCTAAAGCATTGCATCATCACAGCACCGACAATAAACGTTTATTAGGATCTATTGTATGGAAATCTTCAGTAGAATGAGCATATAAACAGCTGGTTAAAAACTCTAACGTTCCTTTTTTGTGACTGTGTTTCAGAGCTGAAGAAAATACTGCCACACCCCCAGCGGCGGCAAAGCCTGGGGCCGCCACACACAAGATCTGTCTGGTGTGTTCTGACGAAGCTTCAGGCTGCCATTACGGAGTCCTGACTTGCGGAAGCTGCAAGGTGTTTTTTAAGAGAGCAGTAGAAGGTGAGGTACGCTCCGTTTAGTACAGCCCCCCCCTCACGGCCTGACATTAAACCCACAGCGTCAGTAACTGAAGTGTGGGATGTGTCCGTGCACATAACTCATGCCTCTACAGTTTGTTTACCTAGTTAGGTAGAGTTTAGAGAGCGAATCCTTCCTGTCTGACTTCTCTCTGCTCGTCTCTGTTCTCGTGACTCGTGGCGTGAGTCACTGTCTGTCTGAACACCTCCTTCCCCGAGGGGCTGAAATCTACCCCTGCCTGAGCTCCAGTCTGATCAAATCATGTCATTCTGACAGAAACTCTGAATATGAATTAATAATAACTGCTGTTAATGTGGCAGGTAAATGAGAACTTCTTGCATTATTATGTTTTAGGAGCGAGAGATCGACACAGACAGTGAATTTACTTGAATTAAAAACAACCTGATTTATGCCCTCAGTACTTTCTTGTTTTTACTGCGCTTGATTCATCAGTGCACAAAATCTGTAACTTGCTCAACCTCTGAAATAACTTTTCAATAATTATAATAAATAACTTTACAGCCAAATAGCTATCAGTGTCATCACTGCAGCTCTTTTTAAATGTTGCAATCTTTCTACAATGAATGGCAATGAATATGAATAGTGAATATGAATATACTGTGTTTAAATACGCTTTAAAGGCTAACATTTAGGAAATAATGGGTTGCTAATGTCATATGTTGAGCAGTTAGCATATACAGTCGGGGGATTAAAATGCAAGCAGAAGCACAATGAGGGTCTACTGAGACCTCCTGTCTGATTCACACTGAATTTACCTCGCAGGACAACACAATTACCTGTGCGCTGGACGGAACGACTGCATCATCGACAAAATCCGCCGCAAGAACTGCCCTGCCTGTCGCTTCCGCAAATGTCTCATGGCAGGAATGAACCTGGAGGGTGAGAGCAATGGTTGCGGTTCTTACATTATTATCCTTTAACATGTTCTCAGATGTCACTGCAGATTTGAAACAAACTCTAAATTGTAAACTGCCTCTTTTTCTGTATTTCCAGCTCGTAAAATCAAGAAGCGTCCAGTTGGCGGGAGGGTGATTCAACAGCAGACGGTTCCCGAGCGGAGTCTTCCTCCGCTGCCCGAGGCCCGAGCGCTGGTGCCCAAACCCATGCCTCAGCTCGTTCCCACCATGTTGTCTCTGCTGAAGGCCATTGAACCCGACACCATCTACGCCGGGTACGACAGCACCATACCGGACACCTCCACCCGCCTCATGACCACCCTCAACCGGCTGGGGGGACGACAGGTCATCTCTGCAGTCAAGTGGGCCAAAGCCCTGCCAGGTACAGCATATAAATATTTATATTTGATCTCGTCCAGACTGGATGGTTTTACTGCATTTATCCTGCAGTTAAAATGATAAATTAACGTGTATATTTTTGGATATTCCTTTGAATTTTTTAGCTTTTTTTAAAATGAAACGATTGTATAAAAGCTAAAACACATGACTTTTAAACATCAGATTAGCGCAGAACCTTCAGTCACAGCACATGCTAACATCTCGTGTTTCAGGCTTCAGAAACCTTCACCTGGACGATCAGATGACCCTGCTGCAGTGCTCCTGGCTCTTCCTCATGTCCTTTGGTCTTGGCTGGAGATCTTACCAGCAGTGCAACGGGAACATGCTGTGTTTCGCCCCAGATCTGGTGATCAACGAGTATGTTTCTCATTTAATCGTCCATCAGCTCTGCTTTTGTCTAGTTTGTTTACTTTGTTACGCTGCCAAAATAAACTCAGATAAAAGACCGTCTCCAGAACATCAAATAAGGAGAGAACTCTGAATGTCTCCACAGAGAGCGCATGAAGTTGCCGTACATGAACGATCAGTGTGAACAGATGCTGAAGATTTCAAACGAGTTTGTCAGGCTGCAGGTGTCGAATGAGGAATACCTGTGCATGAAAGTTCTGCTGCTGCTGAGCACAGGTGAGAAACTCCACAAAACTAAAGCTCAAGGAACTTTAGTAAATGTTTAAAGTGTAAAAGCAGGTCACAAAACTCTGTTCCTGTGGTTTCTTAGTGCCGAAAGATGGTCTGAAGAGCCAGTCAGTGTTCGATGAGCTGAGGATGTCTTACATTAAGGAACTGGGGAAGGCCATCGTGAAGAGAGAAGAGAACTCCAGCCAGAACTGGCAGAGGTTCTACCAGCTCACTAAGCTACTGGACTCCATGCATGATGTAATGATGTTTATCTTAATAAATGCAAAAACTGTATACAGTATCTATAGCGCAATGTTCATCCAATGCCCTGCTTCTTAAACATCGTTTCACATTAAAGACAACATATCATTCACAGAAGCATTTAAGAGAAAAACTTTCACGTAAACTAGTATTTACTGTAACAACTTTTGTTTCAGCTGGTTGGTGGACTCCTCAACTTCTGTTTCTACACGTTTGTGAATAAATCCCTGAGCGTCGAGTTTCCCGAGATGTTGGCGGAGATCATCAGCAACCAGTTACCAAAATTCAAAGCTGGGAGCGTCAAACCGCTGCTCTTTCACCAGAAATGAAGCTCCTCCCAGCAGGACACGATGCCTTAAACGCCCGCCCCTATTCCCAAACCCCTCCCACCCGAGGCCGCACACGGAGGAGCCGCGGCGCTGGAGGGTGGGAACAGGCGGCTGTATGCAACCCAGCACAGAACTCCAGAATTATTGATGAGATAAAAAAGTAGTGGAGTCAGAGGAAGAGACGGGTAATTAGAAGTTCTAAAAAGCTGACAAATGGCTGAACTGTTTAAAAATCACATAACCATGAATCTCACAGACAGTAACAGATTAGCCCATATATACACGCTCACAGCTTTTATTTTTGGAAACACTTACAGTCCAGAACACGCAGATTCTACAGTTCATACTTTTATCGTCTATTAGAATAATCTTCAAATATCAGAGTTTTTAACAATAACAGATACTGGTTTGAAATAATCATTTCAGAGATATGTAGAGTACAGACGTCTTCTGCTTAGTTTGAAAACTAAATGCATTTTGTATAGCGACGTATCTTTACTGTTTTAAAAGTCATGTTGATAAACTGCTAACATATATACAGAAAAAGGGAAAATATGTGCCTTTTTAGCTTTTTTGTTTCGTTTTCAGCTGTTCTCTTTACCTGTCTGCATCACACGTTTTGCATCCATTGTGTTAAGACTTCATAGCTGATTGTACTTTTATACCCACTTGCACTTGTGATTTTAAAAACGGCCATGTTTATTTTTGGCAGCTCAGTGATGGATGGAAGTGATTCTTACTGATCTGGCGTGAAAACGAGTGTTTTGATCAGCATTTAAGCGTCATTTAGACGTCAATGGAGAAATGCACTTTCACTCCTTTAAATGCTTTAAAGAGGCTGATACCAGTTTGTTCTGTGCAAGTGTGTGTTAGCATCTAAAACAGCCATTTTTATTCATTATCTCCTGTTAATTTGTGTAGGAATTATGCAGCGTGAATCAGGAGTCTAAACTTTCTTTGTTGTTGTGTTTTGTGTATTTGTTCCTTGAAAGTCAAAGGCTTACAAAGTAACGCCACATTACACAACCAAAACAGTGGATGCAGATATCAGTACCAGTGACATTCTGGTTCCGTACAGATGAACCATTTTGTTGTTGTTTTTTTTAATAGATTCATATAAATAAAACACAATCACAGCTACACCAAACATGATGTCACGACTCAGGCCCCTGGAGTAGAATTGTAGTACCTCTCAACTCAAGCTCTAGATTGTTCCTTGTATGCCGGTGATCATGATTTTTAACTTCTTTTTAGATCTGTCAAACTAACCTGTTTTTCTGAGCGATTTCTGTTTAATCAGTCAAGCCGGAGCGGATCGGATTCTCACGTTGTTGCAGTCTGTTTTCTGTGCCAAACATTTTGATTTCAATTTGTAAATTTGAAACTGTGTTTGTCTTAACAGTTGTAAAAGATATATTCAAGAGGAGAGAACAGAGATGAATATTTTGAATTTCTTCTGTGGAGGCTGAATACATCTTGTTTAATTCATAAAGACAGATTATATCTGCAGCTTCATTCTGCTAGCATCGTGTGGTACAGATTTAGCAACATTTATTCTCAAATTCTAATCAATATCTAAGCAGCACTTTCACACACGGCTCTTCCGTTCCTACAGATATGATACAAATAAACAGATGTATTTACATGAACTTTTGTAATGTGTCTAATAAAATGTTTTCTTAGACCCTATAAGTATCAACAGTGGCCTGTCATGAGATGTTTCAGTTATCAGAGTTCAGACGTCTGTGA
This sequence comes from Yasuhikotakia modesta, assembly GCA_036877545.1. Classification (NCBI taxonomy): domain Eukaryota; kingdom Metazoa; phylum Chordata; class Actinopteri; order Cypriniformes; family Botiidae; genus Yasuhikotakia; species Yasuhikotakia modesta. The sequence goes on from JBAJNP010002540.1 coordinate 44,162, forward strand.
ATGTTGGTGGGGGGGGAAATTATCAAGAGTTTAAACATTGTTTTCTTCAGAGATAATCTCTCTGATCTGATTGGAGGAGAAGAGCACAGAAACAGACCAAGATCTAGTGGAACATTTACACCTGCTTACACTTCATTCCCTCCTTTCATATCAAACATGTAATAATGCTAATCAGCTGTTAATGTTTGTGGTTAGAAAGATATTTAATACTAAAATCCAGACATAAGGAAGACAAAAGCTTGGGTGCTGAGCAGTGTTTTATAAAAGCCACATACAAAAACTAAGGTAAGATGATTTGTTGTGCAATGGCAGGTTTCATGCATGAGTCTAACAACTGTCAGGTTAAAACAGTCTTTTATTCTCCAACGAAACATGATCAAATTGGATTAGAACACTATAATTTCCTATACAAACTATAATGGCTCATATAAACAAAACATTTTGCATTTGCAAAAACACACAAACCATACATCACATATTGTCTGTCTTTAAACCTGTGATGATGACTGTCTAGGCTGCTGTTAAGAAGGTATTAATTGTGAAAGATTTCCCAAAACGATGTCAAGGCAGGAAGCTCACTCGCTTTTGACACGAGGTTCATGTGTTTTCAGATCAAAGTCTGAGAGTGAATCATTAATTTCAGTTTCTGTGTCGGTGTAACAGGCTGATTCCACATCAGTCTAACATGCCAAAAACTGGTATGTTGGTAATAAAAAGAATGAAACAATTAACAAAAATAATAATTTGTTAAAAAATAAATAAGAACAAATGTCAGACAAGAGGCCATTTTCTTCCTTCCTAACAGGTGGCCCACGCCCAGGCTACAACCTGCTAACCACCCAAATGCAGATTCAAACAATTAATAATTTACCTTATTCTGCATCATACAACCAGCACACAAACCTTAGCATAATACAACATATTCACTCACCTGAGACTTCATCATGCTAATATCAGGTTGGAGGAACGTTGGTCTTCAGTTTAAAATCTTCATGCCACAGATGGAACAGGTGATACTGGACCAGACAAGAGTTCTCCAGTCTTCTGTTGTCAGTTTTGGTGTTTTTTTGCCCATTCAAGCCTCATTACACATTATTTCAAAATTTGAGTATGTATTGGTATGTCCCAAATTGCAGGTCGTGTCTACATGACTAAATTCTTGAACGCAGTTGCTGGAAGGTCATTGGCTGAGAAAATATTTCTGATGATAAGCAATTGAACAGGTGTACCTAATAAAGTGGCCAGCGAGTGAGGAACATACCCTCACATAATATGTGAAATACGAGTGTTAATGTTTTGTGATTTTCTTTTATTTCGCATTAACAAGATGTTTGTTAATGTTATTTTTACCTGCAACTATTACAACATGGATGTCAGTTACAGACTGAACCAGAAGATTTTTATGCATATGGACTTTGCGTTTTATGAGCAATTCATTTACTTGACTGTCAGTTTAACAAAATGCATGTCAACACATTTTATTTACAAACACACAACGCAGTCTGTGGTGTTGCCATACAGGTTACATTTATTAAAAGTTACTTGACAAGTGTAAAACATAGAAATCACAAACACACGTGAAGCACTATTTCATACTGAACTCCTCCATAAAAATAAAAGATCAACGATTCATCTACTGCTACATTTGGCATTATAAAAGTTTCTATTGTTTGAAGCAGATCACTGATTGGTTAAGAGCATTAATTATTTAAATGTAATAGAATTAGAATCAGCTTTATAATAAACTTATTAATCTAGTCTTACCTTGTATTTTGGTCCAACTCAAGACAGGTGTAAGTATTCCTGAACATACACTAATTTTTGTTTTTGAACCCTGCATTTGTTAAATATGCAATTTGTTTTGTGTAAATCGTGCATAAATTCATCATAAATGTGTCCATAATTTTAATATCACTCTTTTCTTGAACCTTATATACACACTCTTTACTAAATCACAACAGAAAGTTCAGTTACTAGATTTACTCACAAAGTAAAATTACAACTTTCCCACAAATTAAGAAAAACCCACAGAAATAAACTGTGACTGGATTTTATACGAAAGCAAATTCTGATGCCATCGACTGGAGATTAAAAATGCCAAACACATGCGGTTTACAGTCCTGGTAATTATGTGTATGACTGCACACTGTACAAAACACAGAGAAACTGTTGGAGGGCAACTAAAATCCTTCAGTAAAGAAGCCAATGTAATTAGATGTATTATGTAAGCAGGGATACATGAGCGTCTGAAGCAGATGTTTCTTTGCACTGCCATTTATATCCAGAAGATGCAGTAAGCGTGTAGATATCTTGATTTCGCTGTTTTGATCAATTTGCCGGTAAGATGAGATGTAAAATCTGTCACAAAACAAGAGTTTTAAAATCTGTAAATGTTACACACTCGTTCTCATTTATACATGATCAATTCTTTATTCTCAATTAGAGAATTATGTTTAGATGAAAAGTTTAATGTAAACATAAACCTTTCTAAACATAAAAAATAAACCTTTGGGTAACATTATCACTCATGCCAGCACTGCACTGTGAAAACCAGCACATATTAACTGTTGATTTACCTAATAGATGAAGAGGACTCGGGTTCGAGGAAGAGTCATGGAATGATCTGCCATGTTACGGACTCTTGAGTAGTTGACGAACCCCCGGAAGAACAACAGGAACCCTGCAGAGATTTATTCATGTCAATTAACATACTGAAACTTAACTGATTAATTTAAACAAAATGTATCTCACTGGATAAAACATTTTACTTACACTAAAATAAACACTCACCTACAGCCAGGAAAACCCACCAAAGCCAGTACTGTCCGTCAAAATATCCGGGGAAGTACGCAGAAAACTGTTTTACCACAGAAACAGGAGTGAGAACAATTCATACTCCAAACAAAATATAAATATTACATAATAATCCCCAACATTTCCAGTCCCTCAACCAGTCACCCACATCCTCAGTGATTTATTAATGAAACTACATAACAGAGTTGACCATTATCAGCCTGTCTTACCCTGACAATCAGAACCCATTTAACCAGGGAGAGTCCAAACCCGGAGATCGCCCCGTAACGTCCAGCAGCAGATGTGGTCAAACAGAAGGACAGGAAGAAACCGATCCAGTTGAAAAGGAACGCCACTGAAAAACAAAAATACAGCCATTAACT
>JBAJNP010002541.1:0-11591 GCA_036877545.1 Yasuhikotakia modesta
CTCTCGCAACATATTAAAAAGCAGAGAGAGCTGAGCTTTAGAAGTTCTTTGTTTTAACCAGGACTTTCTTTATTAATAAAAGCACCACATCTGCTCTGCAGTGCTGTGGGTTGCCACTGAGCTTTTATCTCTCCTGAGAAACAAAAGGGGAAATTAAGCTCTGGGGCGGCCATTTTCAAACTTCAGTCCAACTAATGATTAACCATGCGAAGCCCTCCAATGCCTTCTTTCCCTCCAGCTAGACTTATCACCGTGCCGTATATGATAACATATTATTAAAATTGCTTCTCCCAATATTACAATTCCTCATTATTAAGGAACAGCAGCTGGGAGCAGACGGGGGAAAGGAAGGCCAAAATGGAGGGAGGTGTGCTATGGAGGCTGGGATGAGATGTTTGTGATCCGCAAGGTCATAAGGGGTTCAGTGATTAATGCATTTTGTGTTGTGTGTGGATGTGGGTGGGTGTTACATAGTATATCTGATAGGTGTCATTTTCAACTATACCGCTCTCTTTTTATATCTTATCCATCGTTCATGCTTTGAGTGACGCCGTGTGTGATTTTTAATGACAGCTGGAACAAATGGGTTGTAATGAGGTGACCTTGCAGTGTTGCGGTTTACCTCATCAGCTTCTGTCTCTCTCTCTCTCTGGCCTTAGACTGTGTACATGAAGCGGTGTGAGGATGAACCAGCCGCAGGTGCAGGTATTAAAGCGTTAGCGTGACCGTTGCGACTGCCTGTGGTTGCAGGTGCCTGTAGTTGCTGGAGTTGCTGGTGCCTATAGCTGTTTGTCAATTTTGCCTGGCAGCTTTTGCTGTGCCTGTTTGTCTTTCCTTTATTGTTTAGCTCCCATTAAACATTTAACATATGCTGTATATGTTTTTAAACAGCAGAAAATCTTTGTAATGGCTAAATGGCTAAAAATTTATTTGGGCACCCTGTTTGTAACGGATTCTGTGCCAGTAAAACTGCTTATCTGTGCAGGCAGAACTCATCAGAACTGATCTGAGCATGTGCAAGCTTATTCACACCCCTTACCTCCCATTTCCGTGATTGTAGCCAAACTGGACATCCTCCTGCTGAGCCTCAGACTCCCGGAGGGGAGAAAAAGCTGCAGCTGGTGACCGGCTTGCCAACTCACTTCCTGGATGTGTATGCATTTGGCTTAGTGACAGAGAAGTCATGGAAGTGACAGAGAAGTCATGKAAGTGACAGAGAAGTCATGGAAGTGACAGAGAAGTCATGGAAATGTAAACCTGCTTTAATGGTTTCAAGTATATTTAAATTTATGAACGTGTGAACGTTTACATAAAGTTTACTTTGATTTTAATACGAAAATTGATAGTTTCTGAACAATGTGTAAGAGTTTGTAGAGTGTTATGTACTTTTCATTTAGCAGAGTTATCAAATGATAAAAATGATAATTAATAAAATGTACAACCTTCCTTAGCAAATAGAGGACCTGCTGCCAGACTAAAAAGATTTGCTAACTGATTAAATGTTTAATTTTCTACATATGGGTAGCTGTCGCATCAGCATAACGGGGTGCTAAAAGATATTTGTTAATTAAAATGATATGCTGATTACACACAAGGACATTTGTAATACATTTGAATTACTGTGTCAAGAAGGAAGTCCTTGTATGTTTGCTGCAATGATTTCCTACATCTAAAGAACATGAGGAATGGAAATGAACATGTCTTATGTTTTTGTGTGGATTTTTAAAGAGGTGCCATTTAAATAGTACACCCGCCAAAATAGATGGTTTTGGTAAAGTATAAATGAATACCGCAACAGTTTGTTAAATCAAGAGTAGTATTTTTTCAGTCTAAAATGGATTAAAAATTAAGAAAAGGAAAAACTCTCTGGGGTTCCAGCTGCCTAAATCAGTGTGAAAGATTAGCATCACCATCTCCTCTCATTTGACATGCCTATATACACAGTATTACAGAAGTCACAACCTATTAATCAGTGTGTGTGTGTGTGTGTGTGTGTGTGTGTGTGTGTGTGTGCGCCTGTGTGTGTGTATGTGTGCGCCTGTGTGTGCTTGTGTGTATGTGGTGTGTGTATGAGTGCCTGTGTGTGGTGTGTGTGTGTGTGCCTGTGTGTATGCGCATTTGTGCGCATTTGAGTCTTCAAGCTCTTTCCAATGTGTCAATTTTATCTCTGTGTTCAGAGTTTCTCTATTTAAATGTCATTTAGAGCTTCGACATATAATGATCCCCACTTCACAACAGACTTTTTATGTGTCTGTGTGTCTGCTGTTAGGAGGATGGGTGTATGGCTGTACTTAAGTATATTTGCACGATAGACTGCTGAATTTAAATGGTAACAACCGGAAAATGGTGAATCGCACCATATCTAACCATATTTTTACCTGAGACAATTCACATCACAATAAACACACAAATGTGTTCTCTGAATGCAGCCCCAGGCTCCAGCGTCATTACGAGTGAACAAGGATGATTGCATTCTGTTTTGGAGGTTGCCAGGCAATTTCTAAGCCAATCAGGTAAATGCATCTTTACCTAACCTCCCAGGTAGACCAATCAGATATTGATCAAGACTGATGATAAGAAAGTGGAAAAGCTAATAAATAATCCGGTTGGACGATGCGTGAAATAGATTTCAAAGATTTTCTGCACAGGCATTTGGTTGTTAATAAACAGATCCTGACAACCATTAGTGAATGCTGGAAATGAGAGTCGACAGTTTATGTACAACACACACACACAGATCTGATTCAAGTTTAAATATCCTAATGTTCAACGTCTCAGTTTTCTTTCTTTTTGTTCTCTTTCCCTCTTTTTTTCCCCGTATCTTTTCCACTACTGTCAAAACTCGGCCCGTATGAGTGATGCACTCTTTAAAGATGAAAGCACATAAATATGCATTACAGGGCATTTTCTTATGTTTACCACACTTGTACGCTGTCTGAAATTTAAGAAGAAAAATACTTTTAGGAGGCTGATTTCTAGTGTTTAGAAATGTAATACACTTGCAAAATACGTTTCCAGTAAAAACATTTTTCATTACGGTCAGCTGAATGCTGATTTGTACCTTTATTTGTTTTGTTTTTGGAAAAATATTACGTATTAAAAAAATCACATAGGCCTTCATTTTGCCAAGTGGGAGCTGTTCAATGTCAACATCAGAACCAACCAATCAGATGTGAGGGACAAGTTTACAGTTACTGTGGAGTTCAGGCTTATAGCCAGGGTTTGGTGCTTCTGAACCATTGATATTTGCTTGTTTTCATTTAAAAAACACATTTACATTGTTTGTCTCTGGTTTTAAGACTAAGTTAGTTAGTATTAGGGTTTGGCGTAAGGTATGGAGTTGTATATATAAATGTTGTTGAATGAATATTGTAATGGTATAATTTTGAATGGCTTTCAGATATCAAACAAATTCAAGAATTCATTGGTTTGGTACATGCCACAGTAATCTGTTATTGTAGCACAATGTCTGTAGTCATCAGTTTAGTTTCTGTTCAGTATCAGTCTGTTAATCCAGTTTACTTTCTGCTTTTTGCCTCAGGCAAATCTGAATAACTTTTAAAGGTTTGATGCCTTTAACCTGGCAAATCCAGTTATTACTTCTTCCTCGTCCCTTTACCTTGTTACCATGTCTTTGAAAATGAAAGGAAATGAAAAATGTAATTATTCCTGTAGGTTGTGTAAAACCAGCTGTTGTTTGATTGAGAAAGTTCTTTCCAGTTGTGTGTTTAATAAAGAGTCAGAGGAAGAACTGTCTGTGGTCAGGCCATGGACCGCATGTTTGGGAGTCCATGGTGATGTTTCTATCACATATGCTTCATCTTATCATTTCTTTTATTTCCTCTCTTTCCTCCTTTCATCTGTTTCTCTGTCCCTTTTCTGCCTTCCATCTTCAATCAGCATCTCTCTCTCTCCATCTCTCTCTCTTTCTCTCCTATTCTTTCTCTGTCAAGGTTTCACGTTTTGCTTCCACTATCACATCTCGTGTTTTCCTCTCATATTCATTGGTGGACTCAGAGCAGCAGAAGATTTCCTGCTTTGATTCCATCTCACAGGCTTATCAAAGCCAGAGCAGCACAATGTCATATCACCATAGAAATTTAAAAGGATGAAACGCATTACTGCAGGAGGAGAAATGATTGGTCACTCTCTTTAAAAGGCATGTGGAGAGAAACGGGTTTGAATTTGTTCTTGTTTTCCCTCCTGAAGCAAAAAGCCCTATGACGTCGCTTTCACTTCACGTTGAATCAAAGCGCAGAATTGTTCACGTTGAATTGTTGACCTGTAAACAAACCCATCCCGGCTTTATTCAGAGATTTATCTCCTAACATCTGTCTGTAATGATGTTTATTTTCTGTTTATTAAACAGATAAATCTGAATTCTGATTGGAATGAGATGCAATCAAAGTAGCTGTAAAATGGCAATAAATTCATACCTGTGACCACAGATTCTATATTAAATATTAATGCTGCCGTGTTACCTGTCAGCTGTAACCAGCTTAACAGGGGTGTTCAGTGGGTTCAGTGTCTAAATATGATTATCTGCAAAGGTCCAAATATCATCAACATAATCAACATTATTTCATCTTAAGAGAGACCTTTGAAATTATCCTGCTTTATTTTTAATTATGCAAAATGATTCAGTTTAAATGAAACCTGTCTGGGGTTCAGATTTAAACCTTGCTTTGCTAATTTGGTCATCTTAAGGCTTAAGATCTTTATTACTTTGTGTAAGGATTGTTTATTTTGATTATTAATATTATTATTTTAATTATCTAACATGGTGTAATTTTTAGCTTAGACACTGACTAGTGTCCAAAACGATTTTTGCCAAGAGAATGACATTTGCTAACACTTTCAGCGTGTCTGACTAAAAAACCAACATGGTTCTTATATCCACACCGATCGTATTCGTCTTCTGTCTCACTCTTTTTGTTTTTCTCCACTTTGTGTGACAGATACGTATAGACAGGCTTCATATGCGATTTTGGCATCTGTCGTGATGTCTGCTCTAATTCTGGAGCGATCGCTTGATAACAGTTATAGCCACATCAGGCAGACACTTGTCATCATCTCTTTACTTGCAGACGTTTTCATTGGCAGACATGGATGGGATGTATTGATTGGGTGAATAGGTGAGCAGAAGAACGTGGTTGGTGGAGATGAAGCCGTGATATTAAAAGATCCATGAGCGCTTTCTGGAAAATGCTTTTTTCTGTCGTCCCGAAACTGCATTATGTTTTTGCAAAAGGATCGGGGGAAAGGCGTGATGGGATGGCCCTTATTTCACACGCAATCTCTCAATCATTCTTCCTCTCCATGATAAGATGAAATAAATGGCCACAGCGCTGCTCCATCAGAGCCTCTGCTCGCTACAAAACAAATAACATTCAAGCTGCAGTTAAAAGGCATCATTTGAAAATATGCTTGTGTGATGAAATTCATAATATTGTTTAGAGACTTTGGAGCTTAAATTTGTTTATAAACGGTGTGTAGCCTTTAGTGAACATTTCACAGGCTTCTTATTTTTCTTATTAATATTTATATCTTATTATCATTGTTATCATCTTATGAATTTAATTGTATTGCTGTATACAGTTATAGGATTTACTTGTGAGAACTACAAGTGTCTGTTAAATATAAATTCTTTGTATGTGTGAGCAGGTTTTTCCAGACATTTATGTGACAACAGCTTTTATTCAGAAAGACTATGTATAAATTCATATGCCTTTAAGGTAAATTTGTGTTCAGTCAGGGCCTTGCTGTTGCTAGTACTCTGCTCTGTTTGTTAGGAACTTTTCTGCTCTACAATTTCAGTTGAATTATACAATGTATGAGATGTGGTGGTAAAGTTACACTTATCTGCAAGGACACACTGTACATATCATCTCAGGCTTTATCATGTCATGCAGCTTTATTGACTTGTTTACATTTTTACTGTCATGCTTGATTTTCTGTTTAAAGTGGGGCACAATTTCCAAAAGTCCTTCAGACATCTTGACATTTGCAGGACAAGCTTTGAGAGCCCGAGCAAGAGGCAGTACTTGTTTCTTATGACTAGTGTGTTTTAAATAAACCCGACATTCAAATCAGGCTTGATTTTGAACCAGTCCTGCAAAATGCTCTTGCTCCCCTCACAGTGATGGTTTGGATATAAATTTTTGTGTTGGATTCATTTAAACCAAATGTAAATGTTATAATGTTTCATCTACACTGTTAAAATGCATAGGAAATATTTTTACTGGTGCAATTAGAAAAATATGACAGAGGATGATGGAACCACACAGTTTTTTGGAAGTGAAATTTAAACATTTAAATGTTTTAGTTACGTTTTACTTAGTATGTAAGAGAAAATTTTAACAACATTAGCACATGTGTATAAAAGAGCCATTGGAACAGCTGGAACAATGAAAAGCATACCTGGCATAAAATTGTAGTGACTGATACAATGCCGAATTAAAGCCAGCTGAGAAACAACTTGAAAATCAGTTTTGACGCGTGTTTTCATGGGCTGTCTTAAACCATTTCAAAAAGTCAAGGCAATTTTTACCTAACATCTACAGCGTCCAGAATTGGTGTCTATGTGTAAAACTGATTATGACATAATGTACTTAAAAATGTTGTGTTGATATGACAGAATATTCCTTAGTTCCTTCATAGAATTGCTTGAATTACAAGCATCAACTTTGGCAGCTTCGCAAAACAACCACAGCTTACAATTTTTGCTCTTCTATCTTCTATCATCTGTGGACAAACTTTTATTTATCTCTATTTATCTTTCATTACATTCGAAGCACATACAAACCCAGCCTACAGTCCTGAACCCAACAAAACCAAAGCCATCTCTTCACGTATTGCTGTTCCCCCGAGAAACGCTCAGGCTCTCTCGCTCTGTCCCCGGCCTTTCATTTACATTTAAAGTGGCTGCAGACAGGCCTGAGTGCAAAGTGGATGGAGGAGGGCTCCACAGTCTTTGAGCACTAATAAATGGAGACTCTGAGGGGTTCTGGGGATTGGCTGGGACACAAGGTTACTGGGTGCAGCTTCATTCTCAAGAGTGGGTCAAAACTCAGGCCGTGCGGATGTGTGATGTGAGAAGGCATGTTTACTCTCCTTAACATTTACAAGACACACAGGAAAAATAACAAGTTACATCTAAAAAGGGGCTGAACATGGATTTATGATGGTTTGTGCTGTGTGTGACTTTATTAACTTCTTTGGTGGCCTTGTGATTCTGAAATATGGGTGATTTGGTTTGATCAAAATGATTACTATCTTGGTAGTTCATTTAAGTTAATAAAGTTTTTATTTTGCTACAGAAGCAAGATTATCATTCATCATCAGTGGAGGTCATGTTTGTGTCTTTATGTCCAAGTCTGACAGGAATATATGTGGCAGTAATAAAGGTTTAGTTATGTTAGATGATCTCAGTCTTAAGAGCTGATGTTGTGGTGCATAATAGTTCAGCAGTATTATAGGACCAGATGTGATAAAAAGTGTCTTTCATTTTCTCTCAAACGCAGTAGCTGATAGACACTTCAGTTCACACAGTTCTACTTTCTGTTTTTGTCGCACATTTTCCCATAAGCAGGTGTGTGTGTTTGTGTGAATAAAAACCAGGCTTTAATGTCTTCACCACAGAGCAAGAGACAGGCAGTGATATAAGGAGAAATGAGCTTCTTGTTGATTGGTCAGAGACTTTGTGCTTAATCATATGGAATGTAGCTTTGAATGTAGGGGATAGAAATGAGCTTTGATAGATTAAATCCTAATTAAAGAGACACCAGCCACGACCAGCACAGGAGACCAACTCAGCAGCTATCATTAGCATAGACATCATCTGAGGGCACTTAAAAATCACTCGTTTTTTCTGTTTTTTATAACTCATTTTGTTCTATATTTCTTTAGACTTCTCACATTCTCTGTTCATCTCCCCTTTTTAACCAGTTTTTATGTCTCATTCGACATTAATGTTTCTTTTTCTGTTTTCCATTCCTGTCCAATTTCTTCTGCCCGTTTTCTTTGCTGTGCCATTTATTTTCACACCTTTCTTTCCTTATCTTCCTATGTGCTTCTCATTCTGTTTTTCTTCTCTCTCTCTTTCTCCCTCCCCCCCCTCTCTCTCTCTGCCTTTTAACCTCCCTCCCCGTCTTTCCTGCTCTAGCAAAGTAAACAAAGTCAATTATAATTTCACACTGTATAATTATTTTCCCTTCTGTGTAATCTGTAAAAAGCCTTTTAATTCACTCTCTTTCTAAATGCTCTATCAAAGCTGTGCTTGAAAAGAGCAACTTGCTCAGAAATCAAAGCAAAAGACATTTTTTTAATCTCTGAACTAATGCATTTTTTTATTTTATACATGCTTCTCTATATATTAATCCACACACTTGGGTTTTGCGATTTGAATGTATCACTTATATAATGGGTCAGGTTAATTGTTAGGTTGTTTAGATCATTAACTGGATGAGATTATTCCCACCTCTTATAATTAACATGTCTGATGACCTATTTGGTGCTGAAAACTGTTAACTATGAACAGTGTTTGTCACACATCTGAAAAGAGCACAAACAGTAAGTTTATCTGTGTGTTTATGAGCTAACACAAAATCGTTTGTTATGCTGTTGCCTATTGTTGGCAGGTTTTCAGAGTCATAATTTGAAAATATAGAATTCCTACATTAAAAGGACTGATTATTGTGACAATAAATAAAAAGTTATAAATAATAAATAATTAATAATAGTAAAAACATCATTAGGGGAAATTTAAAAAATGTATTAGACATTAATTTGACTGAATTATAATAGCTAATCAAAATATTTCTCTTTGTGTTTAACCAACTCAATCAGTCAGACACACCAACCACTGACATATTGGGAAACCTGAAATAATTAGTTAAGAGTTTTCCATGTACTTGTTCCATTCAGGCAACAGCAGGACTAGTGAGAAAGACTTTGCTGTTTATTGGTGGAAAGTGATGTTTGTTTGTTTCTAGTTATGTTAAATCTAACCTTAATACAGTCATTTCTGACCTTCAGGCTGATTTGTGGTGGGTTTGTGGGCTGGAGACAGCAAGCTGTTGCAGACAAACAGGCAATTTAGTGACTCAAGAAATTCTTGAATAGTTTTGCTGGGGCTGTATGAAAACTAGCATAACAGCAGTCCAAATTTCACAGTTGCCTATTTAACACACAGTTGTTTTTGCTATGCTGGCAGATGCAGTACTTGAAAGAATGGAGTTAAGAGTAAATGCACAAATAAGTAGGTGTAAATTTTCATTTCATAAACTGGAAATACTTAACAGATGGAGGTAATTTGTTAGCACGGTCTCTTCAAATTCAAAAACAAAGGCAAATCTATTGTTCCTGTTGGAAATTTGCCTAAACATGTCATAATCAACGAAGAGTACCATTGAGTACCATTTTTAATATTCTGAGAAATTTTCAAAGAGAAGAAAAAAAATCACATGAAAGTGTTATTTTCCCATGTGCTTTTTAAATCGTACCTCACCAAGTGTCATTAATTAATTTCATGAGATATTTGACTTGTTTTTTAACTCAAAGGGTGTCATATTATTGAACGTTTCAATCGTTACTAATATCTAATTCTCAAAAGTCCTGCTTCTTTTGAGCATATGAATTTCTGAACTTCTGGATCAGTCAAATTCTAAAAGTTGCTCTAGAATTTTGATGTATCAGCTGAAAACACTGACATTCATAACATTCTGAATAATTTAGTCTTTGCAACCACACTGTTTTTTACTTACTGCCCAAAACGTACAAAGCAATTTTATATCCTTACTTAGTGGAATCTAAATCTTCTAATGTTTTCATCTATTGCTTTAACATTCACAATCACTCATGAGCTAATTATGTTATATACCTATACTGTGAAGAAAGGGGTTTTGCAAATCCATAAGCCAACATTAACAAGGGAACAAGTGTATTGACTTTTTTCTCAGAGCCTTAACTATATTTCAAACTATATTTAGATGTCTGCTAAACTGCTTTCTTTGTGTTTTCCTTTATAGCTCTTTGCCACATTCATCCCGATAATCTGTATAAGCAGTTAAAAATAGATGTCTCAGATGTGACATTATCTCACTCCAGTCTTAACTTAGCATGCTAAAATCTTTGCTCAGTGCCAGTGCTGTATACCAGTGTCCACACCCTTGTGCATTACCATTGAGACTTTAAATATACCACTTCTGTTTACTCAGTAGCTCATAATGCATTAAAGGCAGGACTCTTGCTGTGTGGCTTGTCAAGCGGCTTGTACTCACCTGTCTTATGCTAATAAATGTTTTGTTATGCTGTCTAAGTACAAGCGGTGCACATGTTTGCTTCATTCTTATTTGCTGTGCAGACTCCCCTTCTTTCTGAAGAACTTGTGGATTCATTCAGTAATTCAGTAGCTGACACCACTGATGTTGCTATTTTGAGGGAATTTTTAAGGCAATAAATGCATTTGAACTTAGCTTTTAAATTGATATGTATTTTATTGATCAAGGATTCAGCAGTTCATTTCTGGCTTCACAGCTTTTGAATGATAGAGTCATCAGTCGCACATTTAACAGACACTCCTCTGCACTCATTCTGATGAGCTCAAATATTCCTGTCACATACATCTGCACCTCAGCACTGAAGACATGCCTGTGATGCTCTCTCTCTCCCTCTCTCTCTCCCCCTTTCTCTTTAACAGTGGAGCAGAAAGGACAGCTGGAGAAGGAGAGCGGTTTACAGATTCTTCAGGCTGGACTGAGTGATGTAAGTCAGAGGAAAGGAGTCTTTCTCTCCCTCATCCTCCATCACCAATGATGACATTCTCCTCTCCCACAGTGCAACTCTCCGCTGAACCGGCTTTTACTCTCCAATCTGCCCCTTATCTGAGCGTTTCTTCATAGATGGTGTTCAAGTACAGTATGAAATGTTATTAATTACCACTAAAAATTACCATTGTGATTATCATGAAGCTTCCTCAAATCACATGAGGCTTTGTTCTGTTTATGTAAATGCACATTGAGGTACCAGTAATACATCTGCCAAGTACAGTTAAAGGCTAAATACAGCACTTAAGAGTAGCTGTTATCTAACAGGTGAGAGTCTGGCCTCCTACATTAAGATTTTATAGTCTCTGAGGAGAAATGGGAATTAGATAATTTGACTGAACTTTATTGTTTTGGTGGCCCAGTATGCAGGTAAAGCCCAAGATGTTAGCCTAGCTTTTATGCAGGCCCAGTGGCGTGCTGGGATGGCATGCCAACATTATCCCAGAAGACCTGTGTTCAGGTACCTGTACTCCTTTAGAAAAAAGAAGTCGATGACTTGCTGTACAGGTGTCCTACTATACTCACAGGTGCACCTGATGTGAATGAAGAACTGCCACTGGCCATTAGGATTGGTGTGGTTAGATTTGAGGTTTAGACACTGTCTAGTGTCAAACCAGATAGTGTCTGGTTCTCTTTCTCAGGGAACTGAGGTTATATATGTAATTGAGGGATGATTGTTATATTTATATACCATGGTGTTATGGTATATTGATGACACGTTATACCTGTAAATCAGTTGAGTAATATAATCTTCAGAGATTCAGA
>JBAJNP010002541.1:11641-47319 GCA_036877545.1 Yasuhikotakia modesta
GAGAGAGAGAGAGAGAAAAAAATGAGTGTTCAGGCTCTTTCGAAAGTGTCAGTTTTATGTCAGTGTTCAGAGTTTCTCTATTTAAATATCATTTAGAGTTGCAACACAAAAAGTCTGATGTGAAGTGAGGATCATTATGTGTATCTCTGTGCCTGCTGGTAAGTGGGTGGGTGACTGTGTTTGAGTGTATGTGCATAACAGACTGCTGAATTTGGAACAACTGGAAAAGGGTGAATTGCACCACATCGAACCATATCTTAATCTAAGACAATTCACAATAAACACACAAATCTGGATCTGACTGCAGCTCCAGGCTCTAGAGTCATTAAGAGTCAACCTATGAATTTCCACAAATAATTTCATTCCGTTTCAGAGGTTGCCAGGCAATTTCTAAGCCAATCAGGTAATGCATCCCTACCTTACCTCACAGGTAGACCAATCAGGCATTGATCAAGACTGATGATAAGAAAGTGGAAAAGCTAATAAATAATCCGGTTGGACGATGCGTGAAATAGATTTCAAAGATTTTCTGCACAGGCGTTTGGTTGTTAATAAACAGATCCTGACAACCATTATTGTATGCTGGAAATGAGAGTCGACAGTTCATATGTACAACAAACAAACACACACACACACACATAGGACTGATTCAGTTTTAAAAAGCCAAATGCCTGAATGAGTCTCAGTTTCCATTCTATCTCCCTAATTTTTCTTCAGTGTCTTTTCCAAAGTTGTCAAATCTCAGGCCTATATGAATGATTCAGTCTTTAAAGATGAAACCACATATTAGTGCACAACAGGACATTTTTTCTTACGTTCATCATGGAAGACAAAGGGTTTTTGGAGGCCTATTTCTACTGTTTAGAAATGGATTTTATTTTGCAAAATATGTTCTCAGCAAGAAAACATTTTATAGCGTGTGTTATAGTCAACTGAATCCTGATACACACCTTTATTATGTTATTTTTATAAAAAGTTATATATTAAAACCAGGCTCTTTAAATGTGTTTTTGTGGTTGCACTACCCTGCAGGCATAATTTAAAAAAGCACCACATAAAATTAGTGCATTTCCAACAAGTTTATTTATTATAGGAAAGGTAAGGCACATAACCACAGTACTGTGTTACAGCATTTCTGTAGTTATCAATTCAGTTTCTGTTCAGGATAGTACAGTTTACTTGCCAAGTTCCTCAGAATTACTAGGATCTTTTTTAAAAATATTAAAACATTTGATGCCAATAACCTTGCAAATCCAGTGATTATTAAATCCTCAAAAGCCTTTGTTGTATTGTCTACCTTGTTAACACCTAGAACCTTGTTAGAACCTTGTTCTTGTCTATGTACTGAAAAATACTTCCATAATCTTAAAGGTTGAGTAAAATCAGCTGTTGTTTGATTGAAAAGTGTTTTCTAGCTATGTGTGCATCAGTCAGGGAAAAAACTGGGCAAGCAGTGGACTGCACGTTTGGGACCAGCTGTTTTCTGAAGAACGTTGACTTTCAGCAATGCTGGCCATTACATATACGTGATTGGTTACGTGCTTTTCTAGATTTCTTGGCTGTGGGTGGGCAAAACACAGCATTCATCTGAACCCACCTGTCTCAAAACACTGATTGTTGTAAACCTGCATGAGTGAGGCTGTTTTCCTGTTCTGTAAAAAATTGTGATTGAAACAGTTCTGGCCATAGATCTGCACACATCAGTAGTCAGTAGTGAGATGGAAGTCACTGTTTGTGTGCTTTGTTGTTAACCGCTCAGCTGTTTGCTCAAACACCAGCTCTTTCTTTGCTGCACCTCTCAGCTGTCTCAAGCGCTTCATCTTAACCTTTCTTTTATTTCTCTTATTTTCTGCCTTCATTTCTCTCTCTGTCTCTTTTTCTGCCCTTTTTCCACCTTCGTTCAGCATCTGTCTCTCTGTCTCCCTCCCTTTCTTTCTTTTTCAAGGTTTCACGGTTTTGCTTCCACCATCACACCATTACCATCATCTCATTTTTCTCTTGATATTCATTGGTGGACTCAGAGGAGCAGAAGGTTTCCTGCTTTGATTCCATCTCATCGGCTTATCAAAGCCAGACCAGCACAATGTCATATCACCATAGAAATTTACAAGAATGAGACGCATTACTGCGGGAGGAGAAATGATTGCTCGCTTTCTTTAAAAGGCATGCAGAGGAAAGCAGTTTGAATTTGTTCTTGTTTTTCCTCCTGGAAGCCTACAAATAAACTACAAATAAAAATGTCTACAATTGAAGAAAATCTTTCTCTTTGTGTTAAATGAAAGCTGATTTAGAAGCCTGAAAATTGTTGACCTGTAAACAAACCTATCCAGGCTTTATTTGGAGATTTATCTGTAATGTCTGTAATGTTGTATATTTCTGTTTATTAAACAGATAAATCTAAATCCACTGGAATGAGCTGCAATCAAAACCGTTGTAAATGCTGGTTAATACACACCTGCTACAACATATTCTATATTACATACTAAAGCTGCCATGTTGCTTGACAACTATAAACAGCTTAACAAAGGCATTCAACTTAAGTATCTAAGGGTTTAGTCTCTAAATTACCCAGAAAGATCCAAACAATCATAAATTATACTGTTTCAAAAGCCACTATGTTGTGTGAGAGTGCAATGAAATGTCCAATTTTAGGAATATTGATTGCAGGAAAGAATATAGTATGTTCACTGAGTATAAAAAAATATTCATTGCAGGGTGACTTCTGTTATAAAATAGCTAATATTTGCACATCTGTTGTTGTGATGTTGCTGGGCAAGCATAGACATACAGGTACACTGTTTGTACATAGACACAAGTGGCGGTTTAAAACTGAATCTCTGTCATTATATTGAATAAAGCAGTCCACACTGCCAGAATATGTCTGTGACACAGTTTGCACAGTTAGACTTTATTTTTCTGTTTGAGTTTTTAAATGGCACAGAAGTACAAAAAGTGTAGCAAGATCTCTATTGGTTGACTGGTCAGCTGTCCCATGCCATAAGGAGGTCTATGTAAACACATTTTGTCATAGTACTTTGTATATTGTTTTATATTGCCATCTTTACGTTTCTTTAGTTATAGATTATGGAATTATGCCTGTTCATTATGAACAAAAACATCCGTTCCTTTCTAATTATGAGAAACGATCTGTTAATTAGTCACCTCTGATCTAAAGCTTAAGAACTTCATTAATTGGTGTAGGGATTGTTTACTTTATTAATATTGTATTTTTGGAATTATATAATTATATTGGAATATTTTATGTAATTTTAGATTGGACACTGACTCCTAGTGTCCAATATTAGTTTGGGCAAAAGAATGACATTTGCTAAACACCTGCCTGACTGAAAAACAAACATGGTTCTTATATCCCCACAAATCTTATTAATTTTCTGTCTCCCTCTCTTTGTTTTTCTCTCACTCTGCGTGATAGATACGTATAGACAGGCTTCATATTTTGGCATCTGTCATGATGTCTACTCTAATTCCGGAGTGATTGCTCGATAACTGTTATAGCCACAACAGGCAGGCACTTGTCATCATCTCTTGCTTGCAGACGTTTTCATTGGCAGTCATGGAGAGGGATGGATTGATTGGGTGAATAGGTGAGCAGAGGAACGTGGGTGGTGGAGATGAAGATGTGATACTAAAAGATCCATGAGGAGCTTTCTGGAAAATGCTTTTTTCCTGTCATCCTGAAACAAATTACGCATTTGCAAACAGAAAGGCATGATGGGGCGGCCCTTATTTCATACGCAATCTCTCAATCCTTCTTCCCCAATAAAATAGAATAAATGCCAGCAGTACTGCTCCATCATAGCCTCTGATCAGAACAGAACAAATATTGAAGTTGCAGTTGAAATGTATCATTTGAAAATATATGAATCATAAAATCTAAATTATAAAGAGACGTGATTATACTTGCTATCACAGTATCAGAAATAGTAGCCCTAAACAAACCTGTTCCTTTTGTAGTATTATTATTAATTTCTTAATATTTATGAATCTGATTTTATTTTTTAGTTGTAAGTTTTGTACAATTTTTGCTGATTTTTTAACTGATTTTACAGTTACTAGACAATTATTCAAATTATTTTTATGTGAAAGCGAACCTTTTTTAGAAAGCTATATGTTATTTTTGTGTTTCCTGCGTAGCCAGTGTTTCCTGCTAGCTCCACGTTCTGTTAGCAACAACAGCATTTCTGACCCATATGCTGAGTTAAATCACAGTACAGTGTCACCAGCAGTAAAGTGTGCTGCTTCTGCTGTGGTTAGAGGAGTTTTAGCAAAGTTACATTTATCTACAAAGACACACTGTAAAGATCCTCTTAAGTTTTATCAGGTAATTTATTGACATTTACTGGCTTTATTGACTTGTTTACATTTGTTCTGTCATGCTCAACTTTCTGTTTAAAAAGGGACACAATTTCCAGAAGTCCTTCAGACATCTTGACATTTGCAGGACAAGCTCTGAGTGCCCAGGAGAGAGAAGTAGCTCTTGTTTCTGATGAGTTATGAGGTTTAAATAAACCCAGCATCCAAATCAGGCTTGATTCAGAGTCAATCCAGCAGGTTGCCTATTGTGTCCTGTTTCCCAAACAGTGATTGATTGGATGCAAATTGTTGTGTTTGCGTTTAATTGATGTTTGTTGTACATTTAAAACAAACCTTAATGTTGACCTGTTTATCAGATTTTACCTGCTGTGTAAATGTAAAGAGAACGTTGAAATTTTGCACACTGTGACAGCTTAGCATGACCACCCCAGCTTACAATTGCTGTTCGCCTATCTGCTGTCATCTGTGGACAGACCTCATGTCTATTTATCTTTCATTACCTTCGAACTGCATCCAAACCCACCATACAGTTCTAAATGCAACAAAACCCAAACCTTCACCATGAATGTTTTTCAGAAAGCAGGGCATCTTCTCCTCACGCATTGCTGTTCCCCTGAGAAACGCTCAGGCTCTCTTGCTCTGTCCCCAGCCTTTCATTTACATTTAAAGTGGCTGCAGACAGGCCTGAGTGCAAAGTGGATGGAGGAGGCCTCCACAGTCTTTGAGCACTAATAAATGGAGACTTTGAGGGGTTCTGGGGATTGGCTGTGACACAAGGTTAACCTGGGTGCAGCTTCATTCGCAAGAGTGGGTCAAAGCTCAGTGCAGGGAAGAGTGAGATTTACTCCATCATGTTTGGATATGTGACGTGAGAGGGCATGTTAGCATTCCTAAGAGAAAAAACATTTCAGATTAAATGTCAAAAAAACACAACAAATGATGGATGAATATTAGCCCTGTGATTTGCCTTTTTTATGTTCATGTGTGATAAGACGATATGGCAGTAATAAATGTTTAGTGAGCTTGGACAAGCTCAGTCTTAATAAACTGATGCTGTAGTGAAGAATAGTTTTGCGATATTTGAGACCCAGATACCAAAAAAGTGTCTTTAATTTTCTCTCAAACGCAGTAGCTGATAAATACTTTATTTCACACACTTCTACTTGCTATACACATTCCCATCACCACAGAGAGAGCTGTTTCAAGAGAGAGAGAGAGACAGTGATATAAGAAGAGGTGAGCCTCTCAATGATTGGTCAGACACATCGTGCTTAATCATATGGAAGGTAGCATTAAGAGTGTAGGGGATAGAAATGAGCTTTGATAGATTAAATCCTAATTAAAGAGACTCCACTAGACAAGACCAGTGCAGGAAACCAAATCAGCTGGTATCATTAGCATAGACGTCATCTGGGGGCACTTAAAGAACTCTCTTTGTCTATGTTTCTCTCAACTAATTTTGTTCTGTATTTCTTCAGACTTCTCACACTCTATGGGCAACTTACCTTTTAATCACAGTTTTTATGTCTTATTCGACTTGATGTTTCTTTTCCTATTTTTTTCTCTGTGAAATTTCTTCCGTTCAGTTTCCTTGCTGTGCCATTTATTTTCACACTTTTCTTATCTTTATGCGTGTTTGTCATTCTGTTTTTCTTATCTCTCTCTCTTTACTATCTCACTCTGCCTCTTAACCCCACTCCCTCCCCTGTCATTCCTGCTCCAGCAAAATAAACAAAGTCAATTATAATTTCACACTGTATAATTATTTTCCCTTCTGTGTAATCTGTAAAAAGCCTTTTAATTCACTCTCTTTCTAAATGCCCTATCAAAGCTGTGCTTGAAAAGAGCAACTTGCTTGGAAATCAAAGCAGAAGAAATTGTTTCATCTTATGCATTGAGCATTCCAAACTAATGCATTTTCTTTGATTCAATACATGCTTGGTTATGCATAAATCCACATACTTAGTGTAGCCTTAGTTTTGGCACTTTATTGCTTATAGAACATGGCAGAATAATTGTTTAGATTATTTAGACTGATAACTGCACAGCAGTAATAAAAGAAAACTCACCCAAGGTTAAAATCTGGTATTTAGTTACAAATAGCACATGCTTTAACCTGTTAAGTGTTACTGTATGGTGCTCAGTTTTGGTGTTGATGTAAAATCAACAGCTTAGCATGCACAGAGCGTTTTCAATTTTGTGATGCACTGAAGGGCTCAGGTTTCATAATGAATCAGCTGTAGAACACCAGCTGTAAAATTCTCGAAGGTGGATGTTGATCCTAGGATAGGAGAACCTGTCATTCATCTTTTTAAATGTGATTGTTATTGTAGATGAGAAAAGACATGCATTGTTCAGAAATGCCATTCAATGAATAATTTTTAATGCTCATTTCTTTTTCTTTTTGTTTAAATCTTGGTTTAGATTTTATATATCACCTACATTACCATTTTAAAATGAAAGAAAGTGTTAAAGGTATACAATTGCAAGTAAACAATAACCACGAGTGTTTAACATTAACACACAGTGTTTGTATAAGCAACACTTTGGTCAGTGTTAACTGAAAATTAGCAAAGATGGACCTGTATACCAACCCAGAATGTGTCAAATTAAATGTCAAAACATTATTTTGCTGTGTTGGTGAGATTATTTATAATTAACACTGATGACCTATTTGTTATTGAAAATGTTAATGTTCTTTTAACACATCCAGTATAGCACTAAGAAGAGGTTAATCTGTATGTATGTAGTGAGCTAACCCAAAATGCCATTTATTATAATGTTCCCAATTATTAACTTGGCAAGGTTTCAGAGTCATAATTTGAAAATATAGAATTCCAACACTGAAATTACTGCTTGTTGTACCACTGAATGAAAATAGCTTTCTGACATCAAAGATATCCCTAGGAAAAATAAAATGTTGCACATCCAAAGAAGCCTCAAACAAACAGAGTGTCTTATCTTCAGACAGAACAACACTGTGATCAAAAGTGAAAATAAATAAGTACAGGTAACTTCTGTATTAGAAATTGCCATTCGTAGGATGAATTTTGAAAAATATACACTGTGGCTATCAAAACATTTCTATTTGTGTTTGACCAGCCAGCAGAGACCACAACACTGGTTGACCATTGACATATATTGGGACATTTTTCTGAAAACGATTACTTTAGCATTTGTATCTGGTGATGCTAATTTATAACATTCTTTATTTTTACAAGAGATTACTATGTACTAGTTACACCCAGACAACAGTAGAAAGACAAGTAAGCATTGCTATTTGGTTAAAAGTGTTTTTTTGTTTAGTTATGTTAAATCTAACCTTAATACAGCCATTGCTGACCTTCAGGCTGATTTGTGGTTGGTTTGTGTGCTGGAGACATCAAGCTGTTACAGACAAACAGGCAATTTAGAGAGTCAAGAACTGCTTGAATTGTTTTCTCAGTGTTGGTAATATTTAACACATTTTGCATTGTTTTTGCTATGCTAGCAGATGCAGTACTTGAGAGAATAAAATTGAGTAATTGCACAAATGAGTAGGTGTTAATTTAAAACATCATCCCATGAACTAGAAATGCTTAATAGATGGAGATAAATTCACTAATGCTTCCAACACAGCAACTTCAAATTAAAAAACAATGGCTAACCTTCTGTCCCTGTTGGCAAATTTGCATAAACATGTCATAACAATCAGAAAAAAAAAGTACCACTGATTTTACTGTTTTGAGAAATTTTCAGAAGAGATATCACCTGCACCTTGATCTTTGATCCTCCTGAGAGGATTGCATTGTCACAAACAAATTGTTATTAGGAATTTAATGTTTCATTTTTTTCCATGTGCTTTTTAAATCACACTCCACCTATTGTCACTTATTTTTTATTTAACTGTCGCACACTGAGATGTTTGACATGGCTTCTGCACATAAAACATTTCTCATATCTAACTGCTGTCAAGTCCCACACTCAAAGGGTGCCAAATCTTTGGTCTTTTTAATCATTACTAATATCCAAGTTTCAAAAGTTCAGATAACAATCTCTGCATATTTTTTCAGAATTTGAGTCAAAAACAGCTCCAGAATTTTGACCTATCTGCTGAAAAAATGATGACATTTATAACAGACTGAATAATTTATTTTTTGCACCCACACAGTGTTTCTTACTTACTTCCCCCAAATGTACGGTGGAAATGTATATATTTAGTGGCTGCAGTCTGAATCATCTGTTGCTCTATTGCTTTAACAGTCACAATCAATCAGCGGTAATTGTGTTATACAAGAGCAGCATGAAAAAGGGCGTCTCTGCAACTCCATAAGCCAACATTAACGGGGAATGTGTATATTGACTTTCCTCAGAGCCCAAATTGATTATATTCCAAACTACTTTCAGGTGTCCGCTAAACCACGTCCTTTGTGTCTGGCTTTGTAGCTCTTACATTTGCTAAATTCATTCAAATAATATATATACACACACACACACACACACACACACACACACATATATATATATATATATATATATAGAAGAGAAAAGAATATAAATTAAATTAATTTTATTGTGACATCAACCTGCTATAGCATTCCCTAATACACTAAAAGATTTGCTTAGTGCCAGTCCTTAAAGAGAAGACTCTTGCTGGTCTAACTTGCGTTGCCCTGTCTTTTGTTAATAAATGGTTTGTTGTGCTAAGTACAAGCAGCCCATATATGTGCTTCATTCATTTTTGCTGTGCAGACCCCCTCCTTCCTTTTGAATAAACCTCTGGATTAACTCAGTAATTCACTTGCTGTTTGCTGTTGCTTCTGGTGCCTGCTGTTATTTCATTTGGGTTTAATTCTCAAGATGGCAAATTCAAAACCTACTACAGTACTATTGCTATGCATTACAGCTTATGCAGTGGAATCAATGTTGCCTCCATCAATAAAGTTTTGAAAATAAAATCAGAACTTGGGTTGTGGTACAACGGCAGGAAAAGTGAATATAACATTATAGATGTTGCATTAATTATAACACCACTGCTGTTGCCATTTTAAAATAAAACATTTTAAATCTTTTTTTAAAACCCCATGTGCTCTGATCCTACTGACTGGTGTTTGCAACAATATGTTTGTTTATAGTTTATGTTGACTGGTTTGAATTTATTTGTAATTTTATCAAACACCCCATGCTGAAGAGCTCAAACATTCATGTTACACACATCAGCACCGCAGCACCAATGATATTCATTACCTCGTGATGTCCTCTCTCACTCACTCACTCCTCTTCTTTTCTCCTAACAGTGGAGCAGAAAGGACAGCTGGAGAAGGAGAGCGGTCTACATATTCTTCAGGCTGGACTGAGTGATGTAAGTCAAAGGAAAATAATCTTTCTTCCTTTTCCACCAGTGATGACATTCACCTTCCCACAGTGCAACTCAATGCTGAACAAGCTTTTATTCTCAAATCTCCTTAACTGAGAGTTCATTCATAGATGGTGTTTGAGGAGAGTGTGTAATGCCATGGATTGCCACTGAATAACCCACCTAAAGCAATTTGTTGTGAGGAAGGTTCAAATTAATCATATGAGGCCTTGTTTTGATTATGTAAATGTACATTGTGGTACTAGTGGTACATTTGTGGTAGCCAAGTACAGTTAAATGCTAAATAGAGCACAACTCGCAGCACTTATGAGCAGTGGTTACCTAACAGGTAAATGTCTGGCCTCCCACATAAACATTTAAATCTCTGATCTGATGGGAAAGAGCTTAGAACTACAGAATGTCCTGTTGTTGAACAATTCTGTGTATTGTTTCTTCCACAAGCAATGTTTTATGGTCCTGTTATCCCCTCATATCCCCTGCTGAGTTACCAATAACAGCAACTTTAGAAGGCTTTGTTTTGTTTTAAAAAAAACTTTAAAATATTAATTTAAAAGTTCTCTTACTACATGTTAATATAAAATGTGGTGATTTATATATTCTGTGGTTTTATTGTATATTCATGATATAGCCCATTATTAAAAATATCTTGTATTATAATGGTTCATGTCCAAAACATGGTTAACGGCATGTACAGTATAATTCTTTAAAATGAATAACGCTTTTTGATGGCAAATATTATCCTAATTTTCTCATAATCTCATAAACATGCTTCTTACCATTTGTATATATATATATATGTGTGTGTGTGTGCGCGTGCGTGTGTGTGCCTGTGCATGCGCACGTGTGTGATTGCCATTAAATAGAGTCAAGCAGCTCTCACTGTCACTGATTCAATTCTCTGTCTGCTGCATAGGCAACATGCCAAGTACGCTCTGTCACTCAATCTAGCCACACAACAGAGAGAGAGAGAGAGAGAGGGACAGATGGTTATTAGTTTATCTCAATCAAATACATGGACAGGGATGTTTAGAGACTATTGCCTAACACACAGACATTTGGCAATTTCACAGGATACTTTAAACTGAAATGATTAAAAGTGCTGTTCCATGTGAAACACAAAACCAGTTTAAACATAAACAATACTGCCTTGTGATGTATCACAGGGCTAGTTTAATAACTTAGATTGAAAGCTGTTAAACGTGTTTTGTGTTTATTCTGGGTAATCTGGCAAATCAGAGAGGATATCTTTGCATTGTTTGGAGAATTTAGGAAAACACTGAGCATTGAGACCTTTTTTATGCTGGGACATTTGATATTTATAAATATATGTTGTTTTGGTGGTAGTTCTGTCGCAGCTTATTTGAAACTGTTTAAAGAGTATGTTGATATACTGTAGTTTTGCTTGTTAGACTATTGGCAAAAAGATAGGTGTATTGACCTCTACAGTAGGAATTTATTTCAGCATGTGATTTCAGTAACATTTTAGTTGTAGTGACAATGTATTAGCTTGTATATGGTTTTCAGTAAGACAATGCAGTGACAATGTCCCATTTTAATGTATTTTGATGACCAGAGTTAAAGGATGTTGATTATGTCTGATTTGCCCACAGGAGGGAGTCAAGGAGACTCATGTTTGTAAATTACCGTAAGTCTTTTATGGGGTTATATTAATTTAATTGGCCTTTGTTATACACTGCATTTTTATAAAATGATAGTGCAAATGTAATCATGTAGTCCATGTGCATTTGTGATGATTTGAATGCATGTGGTATTAACCATGAGCAAGTTTTAGTTTCTCGTAGCTTTATACAATCACTGAGACGGATCTTTATAATTTTCAGGTTTCCTTCCCTGATGTTTCCATTATGTGAAAACGCAGCATTGATTGTTTGCCAAGAATTAATGTCAGACATATTCCTATTAAAAGCAGCACTTTGATAACCCACCCTCCCACCTTCACAAATTGTTTTCCAAGCCACTTAGGGCTGTATCCATGCCAACATAAGACAAACACAACAATAGAAAGGGAATTTAATAAATAAATAAGGGATGCATGTTTTTTGACACATTAAGCAAGAGATGCAGCCATCTTGCTAAGACAATAACAGGATTAGCTCAAGTGCTGTCAGTCTGTGAGCTAACATAATGCAGCCTTTAATATTCATAAAGAAATTAAGTGAAGATGGGTTTGAGGGGTGCTGGATGGATGTGATGAAAGGGGAGGGAGTGCATGCATTCACATTGATAAATATTCATCGAGGCCTCTCAGTGGAGGTGAGAATGTAATCAAGTAGAGTATTGATGTGCCGGCAGCTTTTATGAACCTGGTCTAAATGAGCTTTCCAATAGAAAATGTGACCACGAGACCTCAGTTTGTGTGTCACAAACAAGAAAAGAGAATACGTGCAACATCACAAACAAGCCACGCTTCTTCAGACTAATCCATTATAATTTAATCCACTGTAAATGCTGTGTGGATAGACAAAACTGTCACTAAGCAAACTTTCTCTGGTGATTATTGTAATTTTGACAGGGTCATGCCTTGGCTTTTATGTTTTACTTGTGTGGGCTTATTTAAAAAAATTTGATTCCACCAAGAGTAAACCATTCTAACTCTTCAGAGACGTAATTACATAAATTACGTAGCGCTGACAGAAAGCATATCACATTGTTTATAGAAATGAAGAGTAATTAGGAATGAAAATGAGATTCTGGTTGTGTTTAACATCCATTTTGACCCTTCTTTATCAAATTTCATCAGCAAGGATTTTTGTAGTGAAGTGGTCCAGTCTATTTAACCCAGAGCACTCATTACAACACGCTGAAGATGATTCTACTTATTCTGCAGTCCTTTATTTCTAATCTTTTCTCATAATCCTCGCTCTCTCTCCATACACCTCGGATAGTCTGTTCACCAGCTGTATGAGTGCGGGCTGCTGTCTAAAGTTTGTCATGTTGGCCCGTTTTGTTGGTAATTAGCCTTAATCACGACTGCTCTGCAGGGGTCGGCGGGGGAGCAAGACTCTCAGCTGGAAAGGAAAGAGAAATTATCTCAGCTGTGCGAATGTGATCAGATAAAGCTGAAATCACAGCTCCTGCACAAAATAAAAAGGGCATGCAGAGCTGCGGATAGCACTGTGTTTTTCACTGAGCATGTGTGCTTGGCACAGGGGTGTGTGTGAGTAGGTGGATTGATGCAGGTTATGAAAGAGATAAGTTGAAGAAGATGGATATACATTCAGGGAAGATAAAAAAGGATAGAGCTGATTCTAAAGGGGAATAACAGATAGATTAAAGAATGAGAAAAGGAGATAGAAGACAATGAATACAGAAAGAAAATAAAAAATAGAAAATAGAAAAGGAAATAATTATAAATAGAATTGTTATATTATTAATAGAAAAGAAAATTCCTCTCAAAGGGGCCGACCACTCTCTTTTTCTCTCTCTCTTTCTTTCAGTCTTTCTGTCTCTCTATCTTTTTACATGTTCTCCTAACAAAATGACAGGAATGCGTACCTCGGTATTTGATATGACAGCAGTGGATGTGACTGGTAGATGTAGACTGAGGTAAGTAAATGTCAGTGAGATAAGGAGGGAGGATCGATAGGCCCACCACAGGTCACACCTCCATGTGGGCACATGCAACATTTAAAATGAAGACATGATTATTTGATGCAATGTCTGAATGTCATGTGTAACTCCTGCATGTAGTGCTTTATTATTACTGGTGTGTGCATAGGGTGCTCATAGTACTAATGCTTTTTGATTTCAGCATATTTGCACCTTTGTTTATGGCTTCCATGGCCACATAAAAGTCTTACAAAAGAGACAGTGAAGTGTTATATTATAATAATATATTGTAAATGTGTGAAATCTGGTAGACAGGAAGGTGCAAGGGATGGATGATGAGAGACACAAAAAGAAAGCGAGTTAGAAGCAGGCAAAGGGGAGTTTTTTTCCTTCAGTTGATAGTTGATAAATGTGTTGATTAATGTTTTAATGAACTCATTTGCTGGCCAGTACATCATATCTTTCGGTAAAAAGATGAACCTCTTTATAGCTCCTTGCCTGATTAAAAGACAGAGTGAGAAAGAGAGAGAAAGATAAAAAGATAGAAGGAGTATAAAGGAGAAAGAAAAAAGACCAGGAAAAGGGAAATAGGGAGCGCAAGTAGTATAAAAAGCTCACATAGCTCATACAAGGCAAAACGAAAAGCCTGATCTGTTTCCCTTCTATCACTGCCAGGGGTCACAGGGGGCACACAACACCTGGTGATATCACCCGCCCCCTGACCACCTGTATGTCAGCTGGCCCAGTTGTCATAGCGACAGTGACTCTGCCACTCCACGTCAGCTATGATAGGGGTTTCCATAGCGACTAAATCTCAGACAGTCTATGTCAGCTGCACAGGCCTATCGTTCACTCGCAGTCTTTGCCTAGCAGTTGGTGGGATGTGTGGGAGATGTCCAGGTGTACAGAGGTGATGAAAGGAACTGTCAAAAAATTCAGCCCTTCATATTGCTCTTCAGAAATGTAGTTTGTTTAAATGCCTTATAGTGATGCTTTTGCCTCTGTAGTGATGGATTGTAGAACAATAGCAGTTCTATAAGGTGCAGTAGCACTGACTTGTGATAAAACTGTTAAAATTATAAAACAGAATGTTCTGAACAGTTGTTGAATATTTCACCTCAGAAAAACACATTAAAATAAATTTATTTGGAACCAGGCTTTTGTGTTTGATGCTAGATAATTAGCAGAAAAAAAACACAACAAAAAACAAAAACAAGGCTGATAATGCAAAACAGCTTTAGGTGTGAAAGGTTGACATTTACTGGAATCAGCCTGTTCCATATCCTGTGAAATGAAAAGAAGAGAAAGACCTGCCTGTAATTATTGCTATCAGACGGGTCAAAGTTGAGCTTTCTTCAGTGGTGGATGTTATGCAGGCTGCATGAAATCAGATGGAACATTGGAAGCAGTGGTCAACACATTGTTGATGAAGTTTGAGGGAGAAGAACAGGTAAGCTGGGTTGAGTGATAGTACGATGGCAAGGAAAGCTCTGGAGGAATAATTTGGAAGCAGTTCTGGATGAGATGAGTTGTGATGGATACAAGGACAGGTGAGGAAAAGATTGTTTGTGAATGAGGTGCTGCTATTCGCCACTTTAATGTCAAATTAGCAGGAAGCAGACACTGTCAAATGGTACATCTGACTGAGTTTGTGAATAAATAGGTGCACATTTCCGTGGAATTATTTTAGACTGTTTATGCATGGAAGCAGCCATTAGCAGCTGAATTCCCCAAGCACCACTTCAACAGATAATGCGGGAAAGAGCAGAAAATCATCTATGACAGGCACGAATCTCAACTACGATTTCTTGATGTTTGCGTGTATGTGTGTGTGTGTGTGAGAGAGAGAGAGAGCGAGAGAGAGGGTGAAAGAGAGAGACAGTGTATGTATGTGTATGTATCTTTATGTAGAAATTAAGCATGTCTTTATGCATGAATAGTCTTAGGATGCTTGTAATCCTTGTCTATTTACTTTGTTTTTCACTTTAATTTTACAATGTAGGCAATTTAAATTTTCGTTGTGATGTGGGAAGGTGGCAGGTAGCAGGAAATACTTAGGCAACATACCAATACTTAAAATAACAAAAAGAAAAACATCTGTGAACTAAATGTATATTTAATACCTGTAATTAATAGCAACTTTTATAAATAACACTAAACTAAGATATTGCACATATAGGAACAATAATTAAGTAGGAGTTCAAACACATGCTAACTTTTCACAGAAATATCACATTTAAAACAAGAATTTGTCCTATTTTGTATTTTTATGTATCATTTGCTTTTCTTGAGCAAAACCTCTGAAAGCCTCCTATTCTCTCTCTCCCAGCCCCCATCCCACATGGGAATAGAATGCAGTGAAATAAACATTAGCATATAATGCAGTTGCATGTCAAGACAGGAAACTGCTATGGAATCTGAGCTTGCAGCGGTACGGATAGGAAAAGAAAGTTCTTGAAGAGTTCACAGATGACACTTCTCACCAGACCTTTTCTGCAGATCCCTGTCTGCTGTAGTGTAACATTTCATACTGTATGTGAAATGTTGGAAATATATGGAATGTCAGAAACAGAATCTAATATTAAATCTGAATTATTGTAGGGAACAGTTAATAAACAACCAGTTAAATGCTTTGTTTATGCAATAATTGGTTTTACTGTTTTTAGAAGGTTTCTAAGATTTTTTTTGCAAAATGATTATTGCAGATTGTTGCATTCTATGTAATAATTCTGTATTTAAATTGAAACATTAATAGTTTTGGACGAGTTCTGGAGTGGCTGCCTCAGACATTTTTAAACACTTCTAGGTGGCAGTTAATTTAACGGTTTCACAATTGGTGTGTAAGCTGATCTTTTAGCGTGCCAGTTGAGTCTTTTGGGAGGCATCATGGTGTTTCTGTTGTGATATGTAAATGGTGGTTTCCGTAAAAATCCCTGTTCACACTCATACTCATTAAGAAGCTTTTCAGAGTCACACATGTGTCAGATATTTTACAGTCTCAGTAAGAAGGAAAAACATTACAAAACAGGAATACTCAGCTAAACAAAGGCATTCTCACAACACTGTAGTCTTCTTTTTTAATATGCTTTCTCTTTTGCTCCTTTAATTTATAAAAGCATTCTGACAGTGGATGAGTGTGAAATATAAAGAGGCTATTCCAAATTATCCATAAATGTAGTCTTTTTACCTTGTATTATTTTATGTTGCTTGCTTGCGACATGATGATCTTCATCAGAAATATGTTAAATTAGTAATTTTCCAATATGAAAAATGTGCACAAGACAAATCTGTTGTAGACCAACTATGTAATAACTCACAGAGCATTTGCACTACAACACAAATGCATGGACTAATAAAATGTACACCTTTAGCTTGCTGCAAGTCACTTTAGATAAAAGCACCTGCCAAATGCATTAATGTAATGTAATGTAAATGCAATGTGTATCAAAGGAATATTTAATACATTCCACTGTGTTCCACAGTCTCATTAGAAATGACCTTGAAGGTATTAATCGGCCACATAGAACAGAAAAGATAAAATCAGGATCACCATGGCAACACAAATATTTGTAATACCGAAGGCCAGCAAATATGCTCTTCGTGTCCAATGCACAGTGGCACAAATGAATATCCACTTTAGCCGTAATGGTGGCTTTCAGCTTTGTCTCGGCCGACGCTGAACTATAATGTGAGGATTCATTGGCGGTTAGATCGAACATCGGTTTGCTGTGTACACTATACCGTACGTGAGGAAGATCAGAATGGCAGAGATTAAAGCCTGTCCTAAAGATCACCTCAATCTAATCAGTTGTATGATCAGATTATTATTGATCCAGTAACAGAAGGTCAGATGCACACACAATAGATCTGTCTGAGTTTCTGTTGTGTAAGGAAAATGTGTCAATATAGAAGTTCTCAACAATGAATAATTATAAAACCTTTGGTTATTGTTGTTGACTGGAGGATTTTTATTAAATGTGTTTGTTCTGCCTTTATGTTAAAAGCAACAGTGGAATTCCTAAGGTTTATTCCTTGTCTACTTAAACATTATTTTTCAATATCATTTGTAAAGCTGCTTCAATCAGAACACTATATAATGGGCTTTGCCAACATATGGCATTCAGGGAGCACGTTTAACTCATCCTGTCAATCACAGCGCAATAGTATATAAACAAGCACTTATCTCACTCTCATGACAATTCAGCCTGCATCACCACCCCAGCTCTGCCTCTGTTTCTATTCTATAATGCATTAAGTATTATCCATTAATGAATAGTATTTAATGACTGCCTTTCATTATTGAAATAGTCCAGGGGGGCATTTAGAGCTTCATTAAGAGTTTCATACTCACACTTCATTATAGACAGCAAGCCAAATATGTTTACCTTCAATAATCTCATTAAAAAGTGTATCATGAACTAATAATATAGGGCTATATGAGGTAGTGAGATAGAGCTATATGTGGTATATAGTGCTACAGAGGGAACTTACATTTAAATTCTTTTCTGTAAGACCACATTGGAATATTCTTTGGATGTTATTTTAGAAGCAAAATTTTAAGATCATAATATCAGTGCATATATTGCATATTTATATGTATTTTTATAATTGTGAAAAGTTACTATAATTGTTAACTATAATTGTAATCAGTTACTACCCTATGAATGTTGAAGATTTGTTGGAGATGTTGGTGAATTTAGCCACTGAAAATGATGAGTGTAATCCTAATGCTGCGATTGTGTTTTTTGTTAGGTCCTGAACAAAACCAAATGATTGTGATTCATGAACCCTCCCGAACCGTACTGTCCACTTTAAAGCTGGTCTGGACATACTTTGAATTCAGTCAGTATAAAGATATTCTTTACCTCTTCACTGCAAGCCTTGATAATTCTGCCTCAGATATCAAAGCAAATGATGTTGTCCTCCTAATGCAGGGAAAGAGAGAGTAACAAAAGAGAAAAAGATGAAATGAAATCACAAACAATAAATTGGTCCTGAAATACCAAGAGTGCTGCACACAACTTCAAAGCTTAACCCTTCGTCCTCTTTCTTTCTCTGTCTGTTTTCTTCTCTCTCCTTTTTCCAAGGGTCTTTTAAGGGTCTAGAGATAAAAGTCATTTCTTTTTAGTAGATGCAATTTTGTATGTGCAGGTCCTGTTGCATATTTGTTATAACTTTGACTAAAACTGAGGCACAATGACATGATTTGTACATCCATGTAGATATAGCAGAATCTTTTTGTGATAGCACCATATGTATGCATGTACAGATTAAAGGCTAATGTAAAGACAGAAAATACTATTACCTTGATATATACAGTAAATCAATGGAAGTCTATAGAATAACAAACAGAGAGGATTAAACTTACATTGACTGACTATTTTCTTAATGTTAGTTTTAGGCTTTTAATAATGAAAGGTTATTGTCCATCATAAACCATGAGACATGCCAAAAGCAAATACACCTGGATGCAGAATTTAATTCAGTGTAGATCTTCATGTTGAAGGAACATGAATATGCTTGAACCTTCCCTCAGTAACATTCTGCTTACAGAAAATGTTACTGTGGATCTTTTGGTCTCTGTGGTCGAAACATTATCTAAAGCTGTTTTTATTTTATATCTTAGCTGGAAATAAAGGATCAAAGATCCTGTTACCTGGTTCTTCAGCTTCCATTCCTCAAGTTCAGCTTTGCTGTTACTTGCAGCATTAGGTGACGTCATATCCTCCCACTCTTGCAACAGATGGAGGGCATCCTAACTTCCTGTGCAAAGTGGCTGTGTTAACAAGGTCCTGGCATGCTAATGTGCTGTGCAATATTCAGATTGTGTGAAAGTGTGTGTGTGTATGTCAGAGCCTGGCTGTATTAAGTTTATGCTGCATTTTTAGATGCAATCTTAAGTGCAGGGATCAGAGCCGCCTATAACAATTTCAGCATGTTAGCAAGCCCATTCTGCCTGCTTTAAAAGTAACTTAAATGCCAGTAGTTGCTGTGGAGGATCCCTGTGTGAAATGTCACGCTGCAGAGTGAACCTTGCTCGCCCAGACTCTCTCTCTCTCCTCCTCTTTCACTGGAGCAAGGGCTCCAGAGGATGGATAAAAGAGGCAGACTCGCGACTCTGGCAACCTTTTACCACGGCCTGACCTTTTAGTCAGGGAAAGAGCGTTTGATGCCGCTGCACAGGCACCCCCCACCAATCAGCCCCCGAAGCAGCTCTCCAAAGCCTTGTGAGAGGCAGTTCTTTTATTTCATTTGTGAGCATTGAAAAGCAAATAGTGTGTGAGGTATAGAACCTATATCCATCCCTCATTACACCTCACTCCCTGCCTTTTCCCTTTTAGAAGGTGACAGGTGTTTATCGGAGGGGGCTGGTTGGCCTTAAGCTGATGATATTCAAGCTAGCTTTTTGACCCTTCACCCTACAGCCTTTTACATCATCCGTTACTGACATAAGAGGCTGTTCAATTTATGAAAATTGTGGCCTTTATTTTAAAACTTGCATTTAAAGTACAGTAAATGGGGCCGTTGTCATTCCATTAGAGCTAATCTTACAACAAATGCTGCAAAGCAGACACCCCCCACATGCTGGTTCTGTTTTAGCCTTTCAGGTGCAAAGACTATTACCTTAAGTTTAAGTGGCACTGTGTCATCTAAAACAGATTGTTTCTTTATAGAGTTTAATTCACCCATTCTAACCCCAAAATGTCTCATCTGCTGTACTGTTGGTTTAGCTCTTAACTTTCTGTCTGTGAAATACTTTGCATCCTAACAGTGTATTGATCCATTGATGAAAACAGTTATCGTCGTCAGTCGTCAATTGAACTAAATCATACGTTGGTCTAGTCTAATTTTTCTCTGCTGGTGTTTTTCATTTCTGTGTGTGTCTCTAGCTTGTATAGTGTGTGTGTGTTAAGGCTTGTATAGAAAAAGAAATGGGATTGAAAAGAGAGACTGAGCGAGCCCCCTCAGGCATTTAGCAAGGGTGGTACAGGGTCACAGCTGGGTACAGTGCTGGGGTTTAAATGTCAGCCTGGCAGGGTCTCCCTCTTAGTGCCATTTTATGGGATGTGTCACATGGTAAAGCTCTGGTGGGGTCAGAAGCAGAGCAGGTTTGGAGCCCAGTGAATGGATGACTGCTGTTTCTCACTGCAGGCATCACTTTGTGAGTCTGTCAACGAAACCCTTTTAGAGACTCTATAATACCAAGGGTATTAAAACTACACTGACCAGTTCAGACAGTACAGTTATACCATAGTGTGGTGAGTAAGACTTTGATTTCACAGAGAGCTGTCCATGGTACAAAAAAAGCATGTACTTTCATGTGGGTTAGTGTAGCAAAACAAGCAAAGCATACATATTACCATGTTTCTGCAGTACTACATAAAAATAAAAGCTAGACTCAGTAAGTAAAAGTTTAATTTGGTGTAGAAGTAGATGATGGAAGAATTTGTTAGAATGATAGCATTTAGATAACATTGTTTGGCATAGTGTAAAGAATAAATACTAAACACATTTATATAGCTCAGTTGTCGCATCTTTATTTGCCCTGCAACACATGACATTTGTATTGGAACTATTACTCATATTGAATAGAGCCTGTAGCTTCAAATATTTTATTTATTGTTGGTTTCTTCATGTCATTGTTTTTAACAAACAAAATTATTTGAATAGTGTTACATTGTTCAAAATGAATTAGTAAATGTTTATTAATTACGTCTATAGCTTATGCAGTAAATGCACTAAAGTTTATATCTCATATGTCACCAGATATAATCGTCTTTGTGGAAGATCAGTCAAACCTGTATTGTTTTACAATATGCAGATTTCATACATAACTTAAGCACTTCCTGTATCATTGATGTTTTGTAGAATGATGCAGTGAATACTGTTATACATGAGCTTATCTTTAAAGTATCTTTAAGAGAGTGACAGGACTGTCCTCCTCTTTCCATTCAAGTGCCATTAAACTGACCATTTTAAATGATTCACTGTGAAGAATTTTGCATGTAGGCTATGAATAGTGCTCCATATACAGTATGATTCATAAGCAGCCCTTTATACATCAAATCAGTTTCATTATTTTTACCATCAATGCTTTATTATACATGTTCCTTTCCTTTTTAACATTGACGTATTAGAATATAGTGTATGCCAGTAACACATTTATTTTTGTCATATGTCTGGATTTCTGCAGACATATCAGACCTTTCCAGGTTTAATGCAGGTTTTTGTTATTCAAGCTATTGTATATGATTGACACTGTGTGTTTTTTTGCACAGTATGTCTTTCATCAAGGTTACCGAGTTTAAATAAAGTGCTAATACAAATGTGGACTCTGGAAACACTGCAAATAATCAGGGCTTTAAAATGCCTCTACATGAGCTGATCGTTAAACGTAATGAAATGATAATGTGCACTAATTAAATATCTTGGTGATTGTGTGTGATGTCTGCTCAAAATTTCTGCTGGTGTCCTGTGAATCTGTATTAGTAATGTCAGTAATTCTGCATCAGTAGTTTTAAATCTCCATAACCTGCTGACAAGTTGACTTCTAATATTGTGTCTTATGGTAAAACTACACATAGATAATATAAAACAAGATTGATTCTCATAGCAATTCAAGCCAACATACAGAATGCATGGGCTTCATTATACATTCACCAGAGCCTGAGTTGTGCCCTGTCTTTTGCCTCAGGGCAAAGACAGAGAACTGCTTTCAAGTGAACTTAAGACACCGTTAGCTCTGTTCAAGGTCCACTGGAGTGAACTGGAGGAGAAATGTGAGCGCCATACCATCATTAGCGGTTGTGACACTGCGTTAGATTTGCAGTAATTAAGCACTGAAATCAGAGTGATTGGCACTGAGTCAGGTCTCAGTGTTTTGGCCTGTCAGGGAGAAATTGTGAGGAGATAGATCAAGCCTGCCTGGCTCTCTTCCACACTTTTGACCACGTCCTGTTCTCCGGGCTCAAGGGGAGTGAGAAAAAATAGACAGAGCAGGTGATGCATGCATCGAACCAGCAACCCCACTTCTCAGAGAATCGCTCATAGACAGACAGGCACACACACAGAGGATTCTTGTCAGCTGTGTTTCAGTTATGTTGTCATGGCGATGACTAGGCCAGGGAAAATGTCTTCTCGCACTGGTTGGGCTGTTGCAATGAAGATGGTAATGAAAATGTATGTGACAATTATTTTGTCTTTATTCATCTGTTTTTTGTCTTTCTTTTGTCTGCAATGACACATGGACCTTATTCTTTAATGACCGACCTCTCCTGCAGTCAGCAACGTGTGCTTTATGTGTCTGTAGTTGGTGGTGGGCGTTTATACAAATGAGGAACATTTAGGGAGAATTCAGAACATGTGGCACATCATTAATTATTTTGCATTTGTTAATGTATATATTTTGCTTGACAATGAAATTGACTGTTGTCCTTTGAGTGCTGAGATGAGAGCTGGAAACTTGACAACCTTTTTATTACTGCAACCCAACTCTAGACTGTTGTAATTCAGTCATCTGTGTTATCTGTATTGTCATTGTTTCCGTTGATGTGGTTGATGTTTCTGTAGCACCCTTTGTGTTTGGAGCAGATGCTAACGTCAGCAACAGTAAATATAGGAAACACTACAAAATATGCTTTAATAGTCTTTTGACATACTGTACGTCTGAATTGCTTTGTAAAATCAATTTTCAAAGGATCGCTTCATACACATGTAGCTGGCAAATTATAAAACTAAAATTGTGCCTGAATAAATAGTATCTTTAGCAACTGAATATGCCCTATTGTAAATGTTGTTTTATGCTAGTGCATAATTAAATATAATTATTTATTATGTTTATGTTTTTTTTAGTAATTTGTTGTTTTGTTAAATACTCTAAATGTTTTTTCATTATATGGCTTTTTTTGGTGATTACAGTTTGTCATACTTACCTAGTTTGCTAAAGCCTCAGTCATTAGGGCCACACAGAAAAAAACTGCTCTACCAGCAGAGTCCTGAAGGGCGACTCCCTACCTGGGTCATGCAGAGTCCTGAAGAGTGACTCTCCTTGGTTCTTCCATCTCAGTGCTGCTTCAAAACCTTAGGCGGTTTCTGAGTGGTGTTTTTAGGGGGCAGGTAGTACAGCCCTCCTACACACAGATCTAGGGTGGCTCTTTTCCAGTTCCAACTTATTTGGCAGAGGCGCTAGAGGCACAGCAGGAGCCTGGTGAAGAGCGAAGTCTTTTTCTTTTTACATATACAAAAAACACATGAACAACACAGATGAAAAACATGTCACTGCATATTTTACATGTGATTCTATGGGTTTCCTGTGGAAATTTAGATGGGATTCTTGAATAGTTACATAAGTAGTCAGGAAAGATGAGCCTGCAGTGTGTGCGTGCTGTGAAGTGCGCAATCTATGACTTCATAAGCTCATTATGCACCTCTAGGAAGTAAGACACTGGAGCAGGGCAGGGCTTCCAGTCATGCCCGGGCCCAGAAAGCAGTTAGGCAGAATCATCCAGCTGCGATGCGTTGCAATCCAGCCTGATGCTTGATGCTGCTCAGAAAAGCACCCCTGCCACTCCAACATCTGCTTCATCCTGCCTCTCCGTTCTGAAGGAACGAGGTTTTAACAAATGGTCCTGATCTGAAACAAGCTGTGCTGCTCCGCTGCCATGACTAACATTTCATCCTGTGACAAAACCGATGAAGAATGTGTAACTGTGTTGATGGACAGCTGATCTAGCAAGTTAATGGGATGATTTTAGAGTCTTTAAATGCACAGTGGGGAAATTAACATTCCACCAGTGACTTCAGTGCAACATCTGACAGCCTCTGATTTCAATAACATAAAACAGACAAAGCTGTCATTTATTCTCTCATAAAGTAGTGCATAGAATACAAAATACAGCAGATAAATTCCAAATTTAGCTATATATATCATGTAACCTTACTTCATTTTGTCTAGTTGCATATTTATATATTTTTATTTTATGTTTTGGCCATAAGCCATAAGCTTATGTGTCACATAATATTGTATGGCTAATACTGGCTACCTAAAATGGAGCAACTTTTGGAACTTTTAATGGGATTATTTTGAGTTTAATGATAAACTATGTCTTTAAATGGATACTTTGTAGATAATATAATCTATAAAAATTGTGAATTCTGTATTTGAATGTCATAGTTATAATCAAAAGCCATAATTTATCAGAACCATGTATAATAGATTAAAAGACCTCACCGACATGAGGTTGCTAGACAGAGGAATATACAAGAGCCTCACATAACTCTTCAGATACTTTAAATGGAAACAAATTAAAGTCACAGTGCAGGGTTATGGATTCACACACAAGCTATTAAATACAAAACAATTACTAGCGAGCTCATCTTCAAGGTCTGCTAGATGATGTGTGTCTCTAAGTTATCTTATAACCAACAATGTTTCCAATGATTTAGTGGAGTCTGGTCTTCACATGTCCAGAAAAATGTGCAGCTACAACTTTTTTGTCCATTTTCAACCTCACACTATCTTTCATTACAGTCACAGGCTGCTTTTCAAATTTCCCAAGATCAAGGGAACACCAAGATGTCATATGTGAATGAGAGCCCTAATCAGCAGTACTAGTGAGACTGAATACAGGAACATGGTGGCCCACCATGAAGGTGATGTCTTGATAATGAATAATGATGTCTGTAGCGATGGAGTAACAATAGAAACCTTTTCAAATTCCTCAGTTTACAGGCCTCTGCTGACCCTGTCTGGAAACATCAACAATCTTGAAAATCTCCTCATCTTTCCAAGGTTATTAAATGTGTTTTGTTCACCTGTAGCGCAATACCAGTTTGATTATCCTTGCCAGTGGTCTGTCTCAAGCTCAGTGTTTATTACAGAAAGAAAGTCTATAGAACTATAAGATGATTTTGGGAGCTTTTTACTAGTTGTTGACCTTTAAGATATTTGACTGGATGGAGGTTTCTATGTGAATATAGAAGGGTATCACATATAACATGTCACATATTTATAATACGTAGTAGCAAATTCTGTTACATGCTTACATATACATTCTGTTACATATAATATATATTTACATATTTTGTCTTTATATGCTTAAATTCTATGTAGGTATTAATATTTCT
This sequence comes from Yasuhikotakia modesta, assembly GCA_036877545.1. NCBI lineage: Eukaryota > Metazoa > Chordata > Actinopteri > Cypriniformes > Botiidae > Yasuhikotakia > Yasuhikotakia modesta. Next base: position 37,029 of record JBAJNP010002541.1, read on the forward strand.
TAAATTAGTTTTAACACTAACGTTATAAAAACTCCATTGTCTTGACTAATTTTCTGTAAGACAAAATAGTAACATTTTCTTTTTCTAAAGTACAGACACTCTCATTTGCTTTCACAATCACCTCTTTTAATCGTTCTAAAGTGTTGTTTGTATGAAACATGTTCTTTGTAGCTTTGTGCAAACATTTTTAGAAAGCAATAAAATGGGTCGACACTACGCTTTTACCAGCATCGTATTGTGTGTGAAAGCCGCCTCTTCAGGGCAATACAATTCTTTCATTTTCTGATTTTCTTTTAGCTGTAGATGAATAGTGGGCCACATCCGCTAACCACACACATTTATCTCTGATCAACAATGACATCACTGTAATCATGCTTCACTTTTGGTTTTCCAATTGCAGCAAGCGTAACTGCGGGACTAAAAATTGAAGACTTCTTATCTGAGGCAGCGTAATAGCAACAAAACAAATATGTTTTTGAAAAGAACATAGCAAACCTTTCCCCAATATCCTTAATATTACTTTTTTATCAGCAAACCAATGATATTATTTGGTCACTTCAGGTATTATTTGGGCAATTGTATTTTTTGTGGTGTGAGAGACAGTTTTAGTGCAAACAACTGCCTGACTAGCATAAGAAACATACAGACAGCATCTGTGCTTCATTAAACAATGCAACAATAAACTTCTATCCTCTTTCCCCATGTTTATAAAAACAAACCTCACAGAAAATGTTTAGGTTTAAAGTGTTTTATCAATTACAAATTAGGCTTTAGGTTGAAAGTAGGGCACAAATCAGAGATTGTGGCATTTTAAACTGTGTGGGGGTGTTATAAACTGAAGGGATTTCCATGCTCCAGATACATAATCTGTATGATTCTTCCTAAGGGATAGATTATAATTTTTGGCTATTTTTTAGCGTTATTGAAGAAATTAAACCTTTTAACCTAACTCATACATTATTTATATAGTAACAGCCATCGTATTAAGCCACACTAAGTCTGTCATTGTCTTTGTACTGTAGATCTAACTCAGTGTTTCTCATATCACATTTACACAAAAAAGAACAATAACAAAAATAACACAAAAATAGACTTATGAACAGATTTATCAAAGCCTTGCATGTGGTGTTTCAAATGTCAAACTGTGCTGCAATTTCATCATTAGATTTCACCACATTTCATTTTAAAATGACTTCCAAGCATGTTCTTAGAGAAGCAAGCACTGTTAATAGAGCCAAACACAGTAACTGTGGCTGAAGGCCCTGGGAGTACAATGTTGCTAATGAAATCCATTACTCTTGAACTTTAAAGGGAACCTATCACAAGTATTGATATGGGTATTAAGGGAATAATTTAATGGTCGGCCTTGATCTGAGCAGCTCCAAGTATGGCAAACTGTGAGTCAGCATTTACACCACAACAGTAAAACAGTAATTGCACAGCTTAGAGTTTTTATGACTTGGCACAATGTCTTAAAATTTGTTTAATAGATGTTTTCATAGAAGGACATGTCAATGCCATGTCACTGACTGATTTTGCAGAAAATCACATTTCTAAAGGACCGTTAAAAATTTGTTTTGGAGGAACAGAATTCATACTGCTGTTGCCAATTTCCCATAGGGTTGTGCTGTATAACATTTTTTGTTATTTATTTTAATTTCCTGTTTTATTTTGTTTATTAAAACTCATAAGTTTTTAGTTAAGAGTTCAAAAGTCAAAATTTCAATTTTACCCTTAAAAGTCCTTTGTGCCTATTACTTTAAGATAAACAGCAATACTAGCATAAATACATCTTTTGGATCCCATTCTCCATATTCCAGTAGGTTTTATTCTTAGTAACTATGTTGGCTCATGGTTTGATTTTCCTTATTTGTTTGCTTTTTCAATGTTATTTTGTAGCTAACTCAGCTGTGTATGTTGTGTGCATTGGGTTTTGATCATGCTGAGTCTGTAGACACAAGATGACAAGCGTAGCATTTACCTTGATCGCTAGCTTGTTCATAGCTTTGAACAGCCTGGCATGGGTCTAGCACTAGCCTAGATTCAGACAATGAGAGAGCTTATTTTAACAAGCTAATCTACAGCAAAGACAGCAGCGACATGGCCGACACATATCTCTCCTTAAATTAGTCCTTTAAACCTTATATATGTATAAGATAGTGTGAGCCAAATGTTAATGCTTGCCAATTAGTGCTGCAATGTTCAGCATGGATTACAGATGGGTTGTTTTTATCCCTTCACCAAATCTCCTTCATGCATGAAGGAAATGTAAAGTTAAATGCCCTCAAAATGTCACAAAATCCTGATGCTGGCTCATCAATGGATTGGATTGAATGAATGGATTCATATTCTAAAATGAACGAATAATGTAGTATTAAAATAAATTGACTGGCAAGATGTTTATTAAGAAAATGTTTGTTTTTTGATAACTCAGCCTTTTATTATATGAATGCTGAGTCAAATATTTAATAAGAGTAATAATTATGACAATGGCATGCTCTTACAGTTATACAAAAAAATAATAATGCAATATATGTTATCTTTCTCACCTAATATTAAAAATCTATCCTCTTTATTAGCAACATCAGCATTTTTGCAAGTTTAGGTAATTCTGTAGGGCTGAAACACATCAGCATGTTATTTTTGCAATTGCATTGACAGTTTGTCACAACCAGATTTGTGTAAGCAATCTGGCAAATTCCAACCAAGTTGGCCGCTTGTGTGAATTCCACGTTAACTGTCATTTTTTCAACAGTCTACTTTTGTCTCAGCTATCTACAGTTAAGACACAGGGCTGTGCTTGATACAGACAGATGGCTCAGTGTATGACTTTGGTTGCAGGCACTGTTTCCAAGTTGCTCAGCCTGTGAGCTCACCCTGTATCCAGATGCTTATTTAACATCACTCTTTCCCCTGTCTGTTTAGATTGATCAGTACAGTTAAGTAAGAACATCAAATGATGATACTGTTGTTTGTCAGTCACCACAGTATTTCCTACAGCCAAAAGGCATGTAGTGCATTTTATGTAGTACTGAGTGACACTGCAACATTGCAACTGCTGGTCTTGATTCTTGATGAAATAATCCTTGTTAAAATATTGTAGTTATTGTTATTATTATAATATTGGTGTTTTGTTATTATGCTGTTTCTCATTATAGAATCCTTTAACTGTTTGTTTGACTCGTTAGGACATATTAAATATTACATACGTATTAGGACACAAATTGTGATGTGTATTGCTTGCAGGCATTTATAACACAAAGATAAAATAAAGCGGGTGCAGAAGTAAATGCATTTTCTATGTAAAGAATGTGTGTGCACACATACATGTGTTTATGAATATCAGTCATTCACTTCAGCAGTAATTTAAAGGTGTGTCGATAATCTAAGAAAAGAAAGGAAAATAAAGAGAAGGTTAGGTTAAAGGTGTGATATGTCTGGCCAGCGCTCATGCTGAGGTGTGTTTATCTGATATAGAGATTCTGGAACAGGCGAAGCACTTTATTTGTTCCTCTCTCATTTCTGCCAAGTCCAGCTGTCACGCGGAAGGACAAAGAGGGGTACGCAGGGGACAGTGGAGGGAGGAGTGCATCTGAAACCAAAGATAAACTGAAGACCCTACCACAGACTCGTCATCTGTGTATGACGGGACCCCACCCTCCATGCCCCTCTAGCCCACCGACACACACACATACAGCCACTTACACCTCATGGGCACATGTTGTATAGCTCTTACACACTCTGTCTCCCTGAGTGCTTGCATTGCTTTCTCTCTCTCACACACACAAACCCTCAAACAAGACTCCCCCCTTCCCTCTCTCTATTCTGTTCCTTAGACTTGGTAATCCCTCTCTGCTTGCTGCAGCTGTTGCCCTCCTCAAATCAAACAATAGTCTTCCCAAAATTCTGATTCTTATATACAACACAAACATATTGTTTTTCTTCGCAAGTTGCATTTCGCATTAATTACCAGCTATTATGACGGCCGGGAGCTCTGTCTCACTATTTAAATAGTGCGTTTTCTTGCTCTACGCCTATCAACAAAAGAAGAATTTGAAAAATTGTATTTCTGCTTATGTTGTAACCGCAATGAGTGCGATACAACGGGTTAAAGACGTGGGAGAAATCTTAAGTAAAATCCAAGCCGGGCACAGAAATCCTGAACAAATGAGTGACAAGCGCTCCGTCCATTCAAACTGTCCCTCCACCCCGCGCGCTGATTAGCGCCCCGCGAGCCGTGGGCAACATGTGGAGGCATCGCTATAGCAACCAGTGGATGTGACATGTGCTACAGACAGCGATTCGAGTCTCGCTGGATATAAGGAGGGGCTCCGTGAAAAAACCCTGGCTTTTCAGTCGCACATGATCATTCAAAGGACAAGACAACCCACTGCAGCTTCTTTTAAGTCTTTGGGAAATGTGACGGACGATTTAGCTTTTTCTCCCTCTCTGCCTCAGTCCTTCTTGTTCAAACTCTCGTATTCGTTTTTCTCCGCTTCTCTGTAAAAGATAATGAATAAAATACACGCCAGACAGCGCCGGGTTTTTATCTCCTTGAGGTGGAAGCGAACGGAAGGCTGAAAACTTTTACTAGGTAGCGGGATTGCGAGAGGAGGTTGCGGGCGGACATCTCATGGAGAAAGGCGGAATAGGATCTTGCTTCCACATGAGAAAAACATCCCTTTCGCGGTGTCCGAAAATGGGACTGGGTAACTATCTTTCTGGACTAGCATGTATTTCATGATGTACATGTATTAGGCTATGAAGTAAAGGTAACGAGGCTACGAGCGACCGTGAAAGCTTCATTAAGCATCACCTAAAACTTATGCGCATCCGGATGCATCTGGACTAATAATGAGCGTGACACCGTCCTGCAAGGCTTAAATGGCGGTCGGTTGTAATACGACACATTTAAAACGTTTCTTGTAAAAGGTGATTCTAATGACAGAAAGTCATTGATTGTGTGAAATCTGATAGATAATATGCTTTACAGATCTTTATGTAATGAATATGGGTCGCGAGTCGGTGTAGTAAGCGCGGTTAAGGGTCCAGGCTACCGCGTGTAATAAAGCCCTGTTCATTTTAGAGGGGAATGGTTAGGATATGTTCAGGTCACACAGTAAGAATCGATCGTACTGAAACCGGTGTTTAGAGACTGCAAGGGTCCTGCCGAAATTAAACGACTTAGTAAAGCCAAAATAAAATAGTACCATTTAAAAAGATAAATATGTAAGTAAAAAAACTTTCACGCACATGTGATTTTTACCGCCGCGTAAAGGGATATTTGAAATACAACACTGTTTTGTTGTACTGGTTTGTATCTTTGGCCATGTACATGTGTAAGATATGCTGCGTAATGTTGTATAACTTTAATAACTTTATATATGATCCGATGAACTTTAATACTTCTTCCACATTGTAGTCAGCCCATAAATGGGTAAATATGTTATCATTACTATTTGCGCTTTTTAAAATTATATGCAAAAGTGCAGTGAAAGGGTAAGTGACGTGTAAGATGTAATTAAAGTCATAACAATTTTCATACAATATCCATGATGCGTATATTAACTGTCCATTTTATTAGGCCTACAGCATACACTCAAGGTAATACAATTCAGAATATAAATCTACATGAAAATATTTCTTAAAATATTAATATTTGAATTACACCTCATTGTCAAATCACATTAATACAACTTTTAAAGTATAATACAGAGTCAATACAGAGAAGAGAAAAGGCTAAATATGCCAATAATAAAGCCTTTTTTAATTTTACTAATATTGTGTGCCTGCTATGTCAACGAGTTACTTTAGTGCCAGCCTTTAGTTTGGTTTTTATGTATTTTTCCCCCAAAAACAAGTAGGACTTGGAGTGAATGAATGACTTCTAGAATAGAGGCATTATTGTGTGTGAAGTAAAAGGATATCTGCACGGCCCCTGTCTCAACCTTTATCAGTCACTGTCTCCTCCACAGAACCCTTACCTCAGTGCTTTAAATCAGCCAGAAATCTATCTGTCTTTTGTCCTTCTTCAAAATAATAATATTATTCAGTGTATGGGCTGAACACCGGAGAGAGAGAGAGAGAGAGAAAGAAAGAAAGAAGGGGAAACTTTTTAAACTCAGTACATATAAATGGATTTAAAAAAGTTAGTTGCTGTCGCTAACATATATTTGGTTATACATTGGTCAGTGTTCTTTGTATTAAGTGTTGATTCGGTTTTGACTTGTATACAGTAGTCTCGGCTTTCAGTGTTATGTTTTGTAGACACATTCATAGATTCAAGTCTTGCTGTTGATTTATTGCTAAATAGAATGGAGAACGTACATACAGATTATATACAGATTACAATTTTGGCAGTGTTGCAAAGTTACAGTCATAAGATTTATCAGGTAAAAAAAAATTACTCTGCAAAAACAACCATTAATGCATATTTTGCACATTTTTTACCTATTTTGTTTGATTTGTGTATATAATTACTTTATGCATTTTTTAAATTCTCACTTCACTCTATTTCATCTTACTTTACATAGTTCTTTACATCATTATAAGTGTTTAAAACAATATATACTTGACAAGCATCACTGATTATATTATATTATATTATATTATATTATATTATATTATATTATATTATATTATATTATATTATATTATATTATATTATATTAGTGTACATGAATATTTGTATGTTTTTTAAGCAAAATAATCACAATTATGTACATTTCTACCATTTACCTAAATTTATACATATTTCTAGTAATATAATAGTAATATAATATTTCTAACATTTGTTTTAAATGAGAGTTTAAAAATATTTGTATTTGAAAGCTTGATTTGAACCTGTCTGTCTTCCTTCAGTGGCTCCTGTGAATCAGAAATTTACAATTCCAATTTAATTCCCCACAGAAGAGCAAAACCATAAAGGCATAAAGGATTCTGTCTCTCCCTGCCTTTCTTTTTTCACTCTTTTCCTTGTTTTATTTTTCTTTTCCTTTCTGCTTTTACGGAACATGTATTTCTAAAGCTTTTCTGTTAGCCACATCATAAGACCAGATGTGCTGAAAAAGGAGGAAAATTTGAAACACTATTTTAATTACATTGAATAGATTTTCTTCAAACAAAGATTTCTGCTTGTTTTTCAACAGTTTCAGAAATGGTAATGTCACTTTTGCTTTTCTACCAGAGCTTGCATTTTATGTCCATATCACGGTTACCCTCATTATAATAGCAGGTGTACCATAGACTGGTGGTTTAAATAAACTGTAAACGAATTTTTTTATAATTTTTCTAATAACCCAGAAGTGACATTGATAATTGTTTTGTTTGTTTTTACCAATCACATTTATCAGCCACATTTACAATGTTTAATATTACCATGATAAATTAGTTTTTTTATTTTTGTTAAACAATTGCTTTATAGACACATATATCAAGCAAATTTATATTTTGTCAATCTGATGTAATGCAAGATGATTCATTCTCAATTTGTTCATTTTTATATTTACAACTGCACAAAATTGCAACTGCTTTAGGGTTCATTTTTGTAGTCACCATTAATTTCTTAGGCACTGTAATCTGCACTTTGAATAGACCAAGTCATATCAGAACAACATTTTTCAGTTTTCTCCTCTTTCTCTTTTTGTCCATTTTCCAGTCCCTTGCTCAAATGCCTAATGCATGTATTCTATTTAGTTATAATTAATTGCGGACATTATTTAGCCAAGCACAATTTTCTTTTCAGAATCAGCTTTTCATGTTGGAGATCTTTTCATGTAATTCGATTGAGAGCGCTAAACCCAAAGAGAGAGGGGGGGGGTTCTATTCCAGCTGAATGCGTCCTCCTCTCTACACACTCTCCATGCAATGTTTGATGGGTGGAAGGCAAACCATTTCTGCAGCAACAAAAAATTGCAATCAGAGTAGAAACTAATCCTTGGAAACTACTAAACCTCCTACTAAACCTCATAATTAGGTGCTAATATTTTCAGCAGTGTGTAACCTGTATATGGGGCATTTCTGTATGTAATTAAATGAAGTGGCTTATTTACCCTGAACTAGATTCAGAGATTTTGTGCTTCAAGAAATTGCATTTTTGTTACACATGAAAAGTAATCATTTATGTTGCAGTTTCACGATTGTTTTAACAGCAATTTGAAGTTGTACAGCAATACTTAATAATAGTTAACAAATGCAAAGCAGATTATCCGTACTGAGGAAAATGTAAAACAAAAGTTTTTCTATAAAAGTAATCAGAAAAATCAATTGCAGCGTGGCAGCTCTTTTACTCACATGGCTTATAGTTTTGTGATCGGTCAGTTGGTATGATAGCACTGAATACGAATAGAGCCAGATTAAAAAAAAACAGGACCCGATTCTAAAAGCCTCAGTCTATTCAGTCTCACAAGGCATTTGGAAACAATACGCCGCCAATCCCCCAGCAGCTTAGCCCCGGCTGTCAGCCCTCCCCCCGAGGGGCTAACAAGCCTGACAACCCCCTCTACATTGGAACGTTAGAGGGGCTTGGACCTTTTAGGTGCTCCCCCTCGGCATAGCCCATCTTCCATTTTATTAACTTGGACATCTGAGCCAATTCCCCCGTTCCAACCAAACCTAAGACTTGGAGGCTAATTAGCAACAAGCTGGTACAGTGAGGACTGACCCTAATTGCTCTGTGTTGGCATGTTTTAACCTGCCAAGACAAGAGTGGTGCGGGCCTCCACTTTCCAAGTGTCATTCTTAGGTCTATGCATGTGTATGACTATATGCATGAACATTAACCATATTGGTTTGTATGAATACAGCATATAACATATTGATTGCTGCCACCAGCTGAATGTTGTTATATGTGGTTGAATGCTGTGGTCATGTGGTCAGTTGTCAGTTATCAAATTTATAATATATTGTGAATGCAGTGTATGTGTGTGTGTGTTTTAATTCACAATGTTTATCTGTGTTACTTTTTTGTTTTAATTTACAGAGGGGCAAACTGAATCAAATCCCCGTCATCAAACACAGTCAAGTGGAGCCCAGCAACTTCTTGATTCTGGTGGTGGTCTCCATGGTTTTTATTGTCACGGTATTGGGGATGTCGGGGGCGCTCTACTGCTTGCGCCATCACTCCCACCATAAGCTGAAGGACAAGCTTGCTGGTTTGGGAAATGACACAGGCCACAATGCCACAGCAGCCTATCAGGTAAGAGCAGGCTAATTTTTTCAGGTATACAATTCATTGACATTTAACCTTGAAGCGACATCCACAATAATATATTTGTGACAGCACTTAAGTAGATTCAATTAAGTATTAAGTATAGTCACAAATATATCAATACAAAACATTTCAGTGAAAGGTGCAACAATTTTTTGTTGCTGTTCCCTGTTTTTAATTTGTGCTAAATATGTAGTTAACCTAAAATATTATTTTCAGCTCTCATCAAGAAAACCGTTTCAACACTGTTCATATATGTAATCAACAGGTGTAATCTATGTTCATAATTGCTCAACAATGATTGTAGCTCATTAACAAAAAGGCAGTAGAATTCATTTAAATCAGCTCCTTTTCCTTAATTATGACCCATTGGAGCAGGCGCAGATGTCCTTTCTTGACAGCAGTGTTTAATATGAATCCTAATTGAGGCAGAGCCCTTTTTAGCAGGGAAATGAGTTTGTTGTATGACCTTTCTTTCGCGGCTCCTGGAGGGAGGGCTTGCGGTGAAGGCTTATTGATTTTGTGTTGGGCTCAGCTGTACTCAACGAGACTGGATCGCAGGGTGCAAGCACTTGGCTTCCTCCCCCGCCTTCAATATTTAATAAACCTTTCACACTTTGTCAAGAAGTCTCCTCCGTGAACATCGGCCCTATCAGTGCAAAAAAATAACCTGTGTTCGTCAATATTATCGAGGTTCAGTCGCACATTATATCCTGACACCTTTGTTATGTTTTCATTTCAGCTTTTAATTACTTTGCATTGATTTTAATTTGCGTGTGATGGTGGTGTGTTGTGGTATATAGTAAATGCTTTCGGCCCCTCACATCTGCGAGGTTGCTTAGATTTGTGAACCTAAGTGAATAAGATTAAAGGGGCACACATAGCTTTTACTGTGTAGTTGTGAAGGATTTCCCAACTGCTGGAGCTGGAATGAATGCAGTCTTGTGCAGTGGGACTCTTACAGTGAAACATGTAATTAGAATCAGTTCTGCCGCAATTATTCTGTAGCAGATCAAAACACCCACTCACATACACCCTCACGCACAAGAACATTTCAATTCTGTCATATATATATATATATAT
>JBAJNP010002542.1:0-30064 GCA_036877545.1 Yasuhikotakia modesta
TGTATTAAAAACATTTTTCTTTCATTGGTCAGATGAAATATGCTAATTTTTTGAGATAGGAATTTTGGGTTTTCATGAGCTGTATGCCAAAATCATCAATATTAAAACAATAAAGGCTTGAACTACTTCAGTTGTGTGTAATGAATCTAAAATATATGAAAGTCTAATGTTTATCAGTACATTACAGAAAATAATGAACTTTATCACAATATGCTAATTTTCTGAGAAGGACCTGTATATAAAAACCTCTCACCTAGTATATAACTGATTAGAGGTTGAGCTAAGGGGATTACTCCTTTTAATTGTAGTCAAATCAAATTACCAGAACTGCATCTGCAACTACTCATTCAAATGAAAAGCTGATGATAAGTGTTACACAGGTGCCGGGCCACACCCCAGGGCTCTGTCTGGACGCATTGTCACTGCCATCTGGTGGCTTTTCTCGTTGGTGTTGTTGGCCTGTTACTTCGCCAATCTCAGTTTGTGGCTGCATTCAGATGACCAACAGCTGTCAATCAAGAACTTTGAAGACCTTGCTAATCAAAATGTGATTGAATATGGTACCATTAAAGACTCCTCCTCTTTAGCCTTTTTTAAGGTAAGTCGAAGTTAAATGACCATTTTTCACATTCAACATTTTATTATGTATTTATCCTAAAATATCAGTCTTGTCCAAATAAAAATTTAAGATTTTGTGTTTAATCAATCAAAAATCAGAGGCTGTCAGATTATGAATTAAAACAATTATAGCCTTTTTAATTAAACTCAGAAATAATAGAAAAAAAACTAATTTTAATTAGACTTATAGACATTTTAATTGTCTATAAGTATTATTACCAGCTAATAATTAGTATTATTACCTAGTATTAATAGTATTATTACCAGCTAAGTATTCAGGGCTTTGACTGTGGTTACATTCTACAACAGACATTTCATCAGAAATATATTTCTAATAAACATGCAAACATTTATATACAGTAAAAACAGATCAGGTGTCAATTGTCTAACTTTAATGTGTTTCTGAGCAGAATTCAAACAATCCCACATACAACAGAATCTATGAGCACATCAAGAAAGCACAGAGCTATTCCCTTAGTGCGGAGGAAGGCTTTCGCAAGGCTCAGAAAGGGAACTACGCCTTTATTGGAGAGTCTGTGTCCCTTGACTTGGCAGTGGCCAGATACTGTAACCTAACACGAGCCCCAGAAATCATTGGCATGAGGGGTTACAGCATCGCCACACCTTTAGGTACAGTACAATATTCCTCACATGACACCTGTGACTTTGGGGATGTTAGCGCTGTGCTTACATACACTCCTAGTGGTCCAAGCTATAATTTTCACCATCCAAACGCAACACTGTGTCACGACTCGCACGTGACAGTGTCTTGTTCTGTAGTGTCTCCGTCCTATAGGTGTCGTTGTTTGTTCTGGTTATGTTCTTTTCGTTATTGTTTAAGTTATATCAGTTGCGCGCAGCCCAAGTATCTAATTATCAGCTGTGCACAGCCTGATTGTTCTTGTGTCCTCGGATCAGTGCTGCGACATTTTTTTATGTTGCGGGGTTTTTTATGTTTTTTATGTCAGCGCGTTCGCTAGCCACGCCAGAGATCTGGGTTCGAGACCCGTGCGTGACACACTGCTAAGACAAAGTCTGCCCTTTTTAATTTGCTGACGTTGCAGCATCAGGCGTGAAGTAGAAGCACTTTCAAAATTCAGAAAGCAATTTCAAGAGAAACAAAATTTGTCCTGCTGTTGAATAAACACATACTCATATACACATACTCATGGTGTACATTTTTGAGTGACTTTATAGGACTACACTAACAAAAGCTTTCATTGTCCTAGTCTTACTGGGGCATGTACTATATGAACTATTCCAAGAATAACATGGTTCCTGTGTAAAAACATGCATTTTTGCATTGTATTGTACTGTAAGTATAGTATAGTATGGTATACTGTACTATATAGTTTATAGTATTATCACCATGGCACTAACATAGTATTAATTGTGAGGGTGGCACTGACACTCTGGCTGTGTGTGTTTCCAGGCTCTCCTCTGATAAAGAACCTGAGTGTTGGCATTCTGCGTCTCAGTGAGTCAGGTGAGCTGGATTATTTTCGCAGGAAATGGTGGGCAAGTAGCTGTGTATCTAAACAGGACAAGAGTGCTCCACTGAAGGCCAGCAGCCTGAAGGGACTCTTCTTGTTACTGGCACTCGGTCTGGGACTGGGGCTGCTCATCGCTCTGATGGAACTGGCAGCCAAATCACACACCACTGCCAGATCTGAGCAGGTGAGTAAAAAGAACATTCTTTGTACTGTAGACTTCATGGTCCCACACAGTACACTGTAAGTACACAAACTGTAAAAAAAACTGCAACCAAAATTGTTGCAGTACAGTCTTCTATAAAGTGGTAATAATTACTCTATACTATAACACTTTATATTACACTAGCATTAAAACTACAAGGTACCATGTAAATGTGACAGCATTGATTGTTTTTTGACAGAAGTCCTGCTACTCTGTGCTGTCTGCTGAGCTCAGTCAACGCTTCAGAGGTGGAGACACAACACCATCAAAGTCTCCAGAGAAAAACAAAGCTTAGATTCCATCTCAACGCTGACACACACATTCTTTTTTCACTGAAAGATTATTAGCTCCACAACAGTGCATTCTCTACTAATTCAGCTAAGTGGATGAATCTCACAAATATTAGTCCAGGCCACATTTCACCTCACAATCAAAAGAAAAAAAACAAAAACAAATTTAGCTTGAATTCTGGCATCCGCATCAACTGGGAATCAAGCTATATATGTAAAGCCAGTGACAAGTGTATCAAATGATAATGAAGTGTAAAAAAGGTTCTTGTTAGCAAGGGAAGCATGTAATTCACAGCTAGACTCAGGTTAAAAGCAGATGCTTAAAGAAAGCACACACTTTAAACCTGTATCCAACCCACATCTCCCATGAGGAAAGCAGTGGTGCTTCAGTGAGAATGTTCAGACACTCCCCTAAAACAAATGTTTTATGTGCACAGAGAGATCAATGTTTCAAGTTTAATATTGTCACTGTACAACACGGCCCTTGTCTGAAGCTCATTTGTAGAGTAAATAATTTCTGTTTTTGGGGTAAAATATGACCTATGTTTGTGGGATTAACCCAGGTAATGTTACAGTACTAGTATAAAATACCTTTTTATTCAAAGAAAAACTGACAGTATTAATACCTTAATATGTAACCGATTAATTACATAACATTTATGTTAAAAGAACTTTAATTGAAACAAATTTATATTACCCAAACACCTAAACAATTCTGAACAAGATGTTATATTCAAACTGTTTATTTGTTGGTTATTGGGATACTGTTATTATTACACTAGAACAATTTGTGTTTTGAGTAAAGTTTAAATATTACAAAAACATTATAAGAGAGGATTACATGCAAATATTTTGATAATGTGTGCAAAATGTTTGCTATGATAAATACACCTTGATATGCGATAAAACAACCCTTATTTTATTGTTCCACTGTTTTATATTTTAAAAATTCTTAACAAAAATAAAAAGATGAATTATGGCATTGCATATGTAAATCTTGTTTGTAGTCTATATTCTGTACATGGGAATAATTTATGTAAATTTACTGTTTACATCTTAAAAGAAGTTTTCATCTTCTGACCTCTGCAACTAAATGAATAAGAGTTGTGCATTTCAAGACCTCATTTCAAGAGGTGTGCATATTTCGCCTGACTCTGATTTAAGGGTTTGCAAAACCTATCTTGAAAACACATTTTTCTTCATTATATTAAAATCACTGTAAGCACAAAGTTGAAAGCATCTAATGATTAAGGTTGGTACTGCATGCAAACTGTTAGCTAGCAAGCGTTTTTCTTTTTTGCGCCCGGATAAGAAAACGCTTTCTTGTTAAACAACAAAAAATTGAATTCTTAAAACAGTATTATAGAAACGATTTATTTAATGACTTTGGTGTTATGATGGAATTTACGGATGCATTTTTCTTTTCCCTTGTAGAGTCCGTAAACAACATTGTTGGGAAATCGGACCTGACAGCTCAAATTATAAATCATTACTATAAACTTACCATTGCGAATTGGGGCACGAAGACAGTTTTAAACATTGATCTATTATATACTTGCTCAGTAACTGTTTTCTGTTCATTTTCAACTAATCGGTTATGCATTGCAACGAAAATATGTTCCAATATTTTCCGTATTAACATTTTAGAAGATACGTTTTATGTTTTTATTTTAATTGCTGTAAATATTTTTGAGTTTGTTATCTTATACGTGTAAAGTATATTATATTATATTGTATAACTTTGTAATATGTTTATTTAGCGTATATTTCATTGATCATTTTTTGGGGTGTGAAGCTAACGATGTGAGCAAAACGGAAGGCGGAAGTGAGAGTGCGTCATCAGTTCCGGCTAGTGTTCACGCATGACTGTGGCATTGTGTAGCTACTATGGACCCTGTCTTCAGCAGCGGTCGCGATTGAGAGCTGTGCGGGTGACTGACGAGAGATCATTTCAGAGGGTCCAGCTGTAAGTACCTGATCTTTGATGAGATGTTCAGATGTTTATAATGAGAGGGTCTGTAAAGGCCAAGCCGATCAGCTGATGATCACATAGTCACTCATCATGAGGATCTGATGAAGGTCTTCTCATGTGTGACAGTGTAATCTCGGCTACCTCTTGCATAGTTTGCTTAGAAAATAAGTTAACATTATGATAATAATAATAACTCAGTTCTACAGTAGATCTACAGTTAGTGTTTTCTGTAGAAAAATGACCCATGGATTTTAATAAGAATGTAGATATTTCAAACCTGTGACCCACACCTAGGTTTATTAGCAGTTCAGCTGCATGTTAGCACAGAAAACGCTAAAATTTATAGCTTTTACACACATACACTTAAAATGATCCAGACCCAGTTTGGCAGATGACACATAAATAACCCACATCTTAACTACAAGCAAAATTCCTGTAGTAAATTTGTGTTAGCAGGCAGTAAAAGCTCGCGTATAGGAATTAAATCTAGCGGGATTGATGTCTGAATATCTCTCACAGTTTCTTCGCTCATTTAATCTTCAGTCAAACACGGCGATCTGTCCCACTAACCCATGCTCTGAATGCGCCCGTGTACTATACTACAGCACGCAGTGAACGCGAGTCACTTAATGCAGCGTTTTGATTGGCTTCTGACAAAATGAGTCGCATACTCGATATTTTGATTTCGCATACCGTTAAACTGGCAATCACGATATTATCGTACACGGTATATATCGCACACCCCTATATATATATATATGTGTGTGTGTGTGTGTGTGTGTGTGTGTGCGCGCGCGCACCTGTGTTCAGTAATTTCTCTGCCCATCCCTATCAATTCTTACAGATACTCAAAATACAAAATACATTAGTGTCAGGTCTCTGTTGCCAATTCAAGTGTACTTGTGAATTTGTGAAAAGTTAACACAAGATATGCAATGATATATAACATTGTCTAATACTAGAATTCTTTAAATAGATATAGACTTTAATCATCCTTGTGTGGACATTTGGTCAAGACGCCCACACACAAGCTAGGTTTTTGTGCTTTGTGGGGACTTCTGTCTGGTCCCCACAGTGTTGAAGTGTGTGACTTTTACCATCCCAAATCACAATGGTAGAAAAACAAGAATGCACACACAAGCTTTGACACAGGGCTTAAATCTATAGCTCAACATTCCTTATGGCAGTGTTGTGTTATGGGACATTGGGTTGGGTTTTTTTTCAGCAGAAAAGCACAGAAAAGTGGTGACAATGTGATAACATTATCAGTGTCTGTTAACATTACAATTATCAGTCACCCTGAGTTTTAGTGCATTAAATTAAGTTGATCAAATCAACAGTAATAGTAACTTCTCTCACAACTAACATCACTGACATTCTAAGGTAGTGATCTTCAGTCAGAAGGTCAGATTCTGAGGTTCACACAGATATTCTAGCAGAGGAACCTCAGGTATCATCAATCAGACTCAATCAAACAAATCTCATTTTAAGATCTTTTGCTAATGGTTGAAAAAAGTACAAATTAATGATTGTTTTTGTTCTAGCAAACTTTAATTATTTAAACTGCTTGGACAGTGTACACTACAAATTTGTTATTTATTACTTTTTTAATAAATAACGCTTGATTTAATGTTTATTTAATGCAAAGGCATACATGTGCAAATAGTTTTGTGGGCCATTATATATTACAAAATGTTTTCTAGTAATATAAAAAATAGAATGTAGCTGTACAAATGAAAGGTATTCCCTCTCATTAGATTATTTTCTGTAAAATCCTGATTATTGATAGTTACTTGTGGATAGTGGCCCAATCATCACTGGGCATAAATTTACTATGGTATAAAAATGTATAAACTTGTTGCACAATATATCGGTACTAGAAAGGTATCGCGATACCCTGCTTTTAAAAACAAGACGATTTATTGGTACTGGTCTATTAAGAGTAACAGCTGTAGTTCCAAGGATTTGACAGTAGGGGGTTGCGTGTGCAGCGTGCCGCTTCTGTTGCACATTGAGTGTGTGGTGATGAGGAGACATGGCTGCAAATACAGGTGATCTTGACACCCGCTTACAGCTTGTGGACAAGACGAAGTGAAATATGGCATTATTTCACTTGCGCTGCTGACAGGGCAAACCCGTCCAACTTGCCAAAGCATCTTGCTGACAGACATCCCAACTTGTATAAAGAATTTAACGACGGGTTAGCAAATATGATAATAATATTCTAATATAATAATATTCTGCTTATGTCCTCAAATATAATTTAAATGAGTGTAAATAATGTTTATTTGGTAAACCACAAAGAGGTGTATTGAGTCTAAGTCTGTGTGGTTTTAAATATAAGTGATAGTTACATTAATACATTAATTTTTTTTAGAATTATTTACAATATTCCAGTTCATACTATTATAAATCTTAATGTGCTAACTATCTATAACACTGGGTGTTTTTTAATAAATATAAAGGTTAAATTATTCAGTGACTTTTCCTGTTGTTGTTTTTTTCCCCATAATATCGCTTTGATATTGATATCACGTTCTATAATTTAGGTATTGTATCGAAGTCAAAATTTTGGTATTGTGAACACTATTATAAATGTTTATTATAAAGTATAAACACGCTAGCAGTTCACTCACTTTTGTCTTGCAGCACAGCCCTATTTCTGTTTTATTTGTTGTGTATAAACTAATCTGCATGGATTAAGTCTGCCAGTGGATGTTACGGTGAACCTGCAGCACATGAATATTTTGTGCCAGTGCTTGAATTATTTTTTTTAACGTTTTTGGGGTTTTGCATCCGGTGACCAGATTTCTGAGACTGGAAATGGGACAGACAGACACCTCGATCCCCACCACACTGCAACACAAATGTATCTACACATAATGATAATGTTAGTTATGTACAAAATGTAAGTAGTATTATCTTAACATGCAGATACTTGGGAACAAGAAGGTGCATCAGCGTCATCAATTGTTGACTTTTTGTACCTTTCCCTGGAAATTATTTTTGACAGTGTACACTTTAAAGGGTTTATTGTAAAAAGCAGTTTAGTCCAAAATTAATACGGGTAGCTTAATACAGTCAACTGACTGAAAACTATGGCCATAAAGAAAATGGTATGCAGAATCCTTTATCTGCATGCACTGTATCAGATTTTCCACTGTGCTTTGCAAATAATTTGCTGACACTTGATGTAACGCTCTTACTTTTAACAGCGTTCATATGCTTTTTGTGTGCATATGCTGTCTAATGGCACTGTGGCCTCTGTCAGGTGAGCAATGGAAAAGCGAGTTTTACTAATGTCACATCTCAGTTTACTTGGCTCTCACTGTGAATCCCTCTTTAGAAATTTCAACTCTTTTAAAACGTATTAATAAATGTGCAAACAAACTTTTTACGCTTTTTCATTTGTGCTTTATCTGTCACTCACACTGTGACATAGCACCACCGACTGGCAAAATTAAAACAGACTTTAAATAAACACAAATATTTTCAGAATAAAATGCATGTGACAGCCATGCATTGTTCTCTGATAAGCACCAGGAAGTAATGACAGAGTAGTGCGTGGGCCCCATCATCGCTGCCTACAGCCATATTTGTAGTTATGTTTTAAGCTACATTTGTAACTTTTATTGGTTGTGTATGAATGGAAATCAGTTACTGGGCAAGTGTCAGTGTTTAAAACTGGCTCCTTACCTAGATTTCACTGCAAATGTCAGTTTGACTTCATTCGTTTTGGTGTGGTTACATCACATCTGTAAACAAAATTGTATTAATTGCAGTATTATGTTTTCAACAGATGTGGCAATAGAGAGGTAAATGTTTTAGATTGCAGTTTTAAAGTGTTGCCACCCTTGATTTGTTTGTTCTGTTCTTTTATTCTTGGTCAAATGCATGTTGCCAGGTCCTGTGGAGGGTTGTGTGCTGGTTAATGTATAGAGGAAAAAGGGTAAAACTTGAGGACGAAACTGACGGTAGTTGGAAAAGGTAAGAATTTCCGGATGTTTTGGCTGGTTTTATCGCCGCCTTGGAAATATGTCAGATGGCTTGTTTCTGCTCTCAGTTTTGCAGCTGTCAGAATGACTGCGGTAGATGACATCACAGACAGCACAGAAGTTGTAGAAATGGAGGATGTTCTCTCGCAGTTCTTTGTAGAGAAGCACTCATGGGATGGCTTGCGTGACATCATTCATAGCAGCCGGAAATACTCGGGAATGATTATTAATAAAGCCCCTCACGATTTCCAATTTGTCCAGAAGAATGATGAGTCTGCCCCTCACTCACATCGCCTTTATTATCTTGGTATGTTTGCTCTTAGTTTGATCTTAGTTTCAGTTTAACAGGTCCGTCAGCTTTTATCATTGATTTTTTTCTGTCAGATGCTTAAGTTAGTTCATAGATTGACATGACTAGATAAACACTTTATGTGGTTTTTAAACACTTCATGTGGCTGTCTTGCATGTTAATGGTGCAAAAAACGTATATCTTTAAAATGGGCTTGGTTCTTTTCAGGACCACCATTGTTTTTGTGTCCATAAACGTAAAGAAATTACATCAGAAATAAATACTACATGATAATGATATTCAGTTCATTTATAATAATAAAAAGAAGAATAATACTGTTTAATATAGTTTCGTGGTTGTTTAAATTTTCAAAAACATTAATGGAAAATTTATAAAAGCACTGCTAATTTTTAAAAACAATTTTACATTGATTGCAATACTTTCATTCATATTAAAAATATGAATGAAAGTATTGCAATCAATGTAAAATTGTTTTTAAAAATTAGCAGTGCTTTTTAGTGAATAAATTAAAACAGTTCATACAATCATATGAACATCGAAACATCGTTTTTTGTTGAGTTTTACTGATTACCAATAGTTCAGAAAAGTGTCTGATTAATTGGTAAAGAAGCATTTTCACTGACCTCTACATTAATGAGGACTTAAGTACCATCTGCCATTGCCACAGTCTTTCTGTGTTCCAGTTCTATTCATAACAAGTATTAAAAGCCTAATGTTTAACCGTGTCTTATAATAAACATGTTTAGGAATGCCCTATGGAAGCAGAGAAAACTCATTACTGTACTCTGAAATCCCAAAGAAGGTCCGGAAAGAAGCCCTGCTGGTGTTATCCTGGAAACAGATGTTAGACCACTTTCAGGTATCATTGCTGGGTTTGTTTTGGTTCTTTCTCTGAAGGATGTTACTCATATGGTGTGTTCAGATGTGTCTGTAAGAGCAGCATATATATACACATACAGTACCAGTCAAAAGTTTAGAAACATCTTACTTAAATGTTTTCTGTGATCTTAAATATATTTAATCTAAAGCTAATTACCTAAATGTTTAAAAATAAAAATGTTCTAAGCAGGAGAACATATATTTTTCTTGTGTTTCTCCTGCAGGCGACCCCTCATCATGGAGTATATTCCCGTGAGGAGGAACTTCTCCGGGAAAGGAAACGTCTGGGGGTTTTTGGCATCACATCCTATGACTATCATGCATGCAGTGGCATTTTCCTCTTCCAAGCTAGCAACAGTCTTTTCTATTGCAGTGATGGGGGGCGTAATGGATTTATTGTGAGTTTAGCTGCTGTTTCCACTTCCTGCTGTTTCCAAATTTTTACATAAGTTTCCCATATGAGGCATAAAAGTGTGACCAGTTAGACCTTTGTAGTGAGGGCAGAGAGTAAAATAAGACATTTTGTATGGTCCTCAACCCCTTTAAAGGGCTGTTTGAGGGTTAAAACTTGGTTTTAGACTCAAAGTTTGTATTAGGTTTAGGTTAAGTTTAGGATTAGATGCCAAGTGGTCATGGTAGGGAGCTAGAGATTGTTTTGTCAATGAATGTCCTCAGAGATGGATGTGTGCGTGACATTCCCTGTGTCTGAAGGTCATGTGATGTTTAGCAGGCTGCACCAATAAAGCCAGTGGAAATAAAGACCCAGTGCTCAGGGACACGCATGGACCCCAAGATCTCACCTGGTAATCCCACCTTCATTGCCTTCATTAATAATAATGACCTGTGGGTGACCAACATTGAGACCGGAGAGGAGAGAAGACTGACCTTCTGTCATAAAGGTATGAGTTTCCTCAGACACCACAGTACTGTACTGTACAGTAACTTCAAATATTTTTGTCTTCACTTTCTCACCTGTATAAGGAAGTTCTGTGGTAGAATGCAATTATTGTCTAAGGTTATCAACATCATTTAACAGATGTGGTACATAGACAGTGAGTTGACAATAACTTGGAATATTTCATTTTCAAACATTATTCCAGCATTTATGATCATTATAGCTTACCTGATAGATTTTTGGGAAACTGTTATGTCCAGTGTTGCAACAACATGGTTATTAAAGGGGTCATGAAATTAGGAATCAAATTTCCTTTGATCTTTTGACATACAAGAGGTTTTGGTTTCATTAATTCATCCTGCAAGTTTCATATCTTAAAATGTCCTCTTTATCAATAATGAAAGTATTTATGTAATTGTTCTCCAGAAAAAAACAAAACAAATGCAAAATGGCTGGATTTGTGACATGACAAGGTAACTTAATTTTCATATGACATGTCCCAGAGCACTATTTTACATGATCACAGACACTATGCAACAATTCACTATGACACAGTGATGTCATAACCCAATACAACTGAACACAATACTGTAGAGTAGTGAGTGGATCTGAAAGCCTTGTTACATTCACAATACATTTGTGGTGGCAGTAAGATGCTAGTTAATTATATATGTCGCCATATAGTCGCAAGAAAAAGTATGTGAACCTTTTGGAATTTCATGGTTTTCTAAATAAATATGTCATAAAATGTAACTGATTTATGTCAAGGGAATTGACAAACATAATTGGAGTCATTTTTAGCACACCCAGAGTCTCGTTAAGATTTGTTTGTTCTGCAAAAGAAGAACATGCATATGTGAGTGCCTTGCCAAAAAGCTTTCAGAGGACCTACGATCAAGAATGGTTGATTTACATAAAGCTGGCAAGGGTTACAAAGTTATTCAGAAATACACAGTTACAAATACAAATACAAATACACAGTGTACAGTTAGCCAAACAATCTACAAATGGAGACACTTTGGGACTATTGCTACTCTACCAAGAAGTGGGAGTAATCATTAGTAAAGAAACAACCCTAATGACAGCCAAAGAGGCTTCATTGGAACTTGCTAACATCTCTGTTCATCGGTCTACAATACGTAAAACACTGAACAAGCAAGGTATCCACGGCAGGGCACCATGAAGGAAGCCACCACTTACTAAAAAGAACATTGCTGCACATCTGAAGTTTGCAGAAGGGCATATTGACAACCCACAGCGGTATTGGCAAAATGTTTTGTGGACCGATGAAACTACGATTAAACTATTTGGAAAAAACACACAGCACTACATCTGGCATAGAAAGGGCACAGCATATCATGAAAACATCATCCCAAAGTATGGTGAAGAAAACATCATTATTTCATCCTTCAGAAAAACAATATCTGCCTTCTGGAGTCAGAGCCCAGACCACAAACCAATAGAGGTTGGCTATGGATTGACTGAAGAGGGCCATACACATGAGACGTCCAAAGAGCTAAAGCAGTTCTGCCAGGAAAAATGAGCTGAAATTCCTCCTCAGTGATGTGCAGGTCTGATCCACAGCTACAGGAACCGCCTGGTTGAGGTTATTGCTGCTGGGGGGTGGGGATTTTAAAAAAAAATATTTATGACAAATTTATTATTTATTAAATGTGAAGATCATATCACATTTTATGACAAATTTTTCAGAAAACCATGAAATTCCAAAAGGTTCACATACTTTATTTTGCCACTGTATACACACAAAGGAAAATATTAAAAATTTGACTTTTTAACAGGATTAAAAACAGGATGAAAAGACTTAAATCATTTAATTAAATTTTTTATTATCCATTTTACACCTCATGGAACAAAATTACCAAATCATGACCTCTTTAAAGGTATACTGAACGTAAAATTAGAAATAGCATCATGGGTATTCATGACTATTTTCTGCCAAAAACAATTAGCATTGTTAAAATATAGCTATAGGTGGAAACTACAGTTTCAAGGGCACAAAGGGCAATATTTGTAGACATGATTGAGTTTAGAAACAGGATTAAAACTAACTTTTTGTACTTATGTTCAAAAGTTAATAAAAGTAGATTTTCAGCACTGGGGGAGCTGTCTAACCTTTGAAAATACCATCAGACAATGTTGACTAAATTTTTTACAAAACAATAGTTGAAACTTCCTACAAACCAAATTCTGAAAATGTGGGATGAAATTTAATAAAAAATAAAAGAATTTCAGATCACATGAGTCAATATTTTATTCACAATAGAGCATAGAGAATATAAATATTTTAACGAAGAAATCTTACAATTTATGCACAAAATGAGCTTTTTGATGCCTGCTGCCGGTCTCAAAGTGGGATTGAGTAGTGATTTTGGTGTAGAATCTCTTTTTCTTTTTAAAACAGTTTGAACCGTTTGGGCATTGAGGTTATGACTTTGTACTTGTACTGAGTAACAAGTACAAAGTTTACTCCCTATTTAAATACATTTTTTTAAAAAATATGTTCTTTTTACTCCACTACATTTTAAGTGGTTACAACCATAACTTTATAACTTCATAACTTTTTCAACCATAACACATTTTACACAGCACACCCTTTTTTTGCAGAGAGTTTTTTGTGTATTTTTATATTTAGTTGCAGTTATGTAAATGTTGGTTGTTTAAATGAGTTGGGTGATGTCATTGTTTACAGTACGGGAAGCTAATTTACTCTGAAGTAGTGGGTGCATTTCCAAAGATTCCTCTCCTATGACATCTGTGATGGGTTTGTTGAAGAATCAAAATAAGCTAGAGTGCAAGGAAATATGGCATTCATCTACTGTTTAAAAAAAGTTGCTATGAATGTATTTTTTTAGTTATAAATTGTTTTAATATTACTACTATCACTTAAGCAGAATAATATTTTACTTTTACGTTTAACAAAAGACTAGACACGCTGTAATTAATATATTTAATATATTTAAATGCTTTAATAAAATTAATAAGGAGAACTAAAAATGACAAATACTATAGGTGTTGTCTAGTCTGCTACTATAATTGCGATTCAGCCTTATGGACATTGACAGTGTAGTTTTCATACACATTCTGTTTGGTTTGAAAAGAAAATCATGTACTAGAATGTGTTGAGAATTTATAGGCCATTTTTCATTTTCAGATGAAGTATTCCTTTAAGAAAAGAATTATAAGTTATAGTCAAAAGTTTCTGTTGTGAGAGAAATCTGTTGTGGTTGAAATGTGAATATATATAATCTAATGTTCTTGAAATTCTGTGACTAGAAGAACCTTTCCTCCTGCTGGAGATCTGTGAAGGAATTTCAGCATGTGGGCACAGATACCGTCAGTAAGCTTTCCTTAAATTATTGTTTCTGTTTTGATGCTCTACAGGGTTAAATAATATCAATGATGATCCAAAGTCGGCTGGTGTGGCAACGTTTGTAATCCAGGAAGAGTTTGATCGCTTCACAGGATACTGGTGGTCTCCAGCTGCCCCTGAAGGTTTGAAAATCTGGAAAGCTCTGATCATTTGGTCCCACCTTACATCAAACACCATACAAATGACCAGCCATATTCAAATATGAGGGGCTGATCAGCTTGTTTGTAGGAAGTCTTGATAAGGCTTACATTACATTAGTCGTTTAATTTTCAGATTGTATGAAGTGCAAGCATTTCAGTGAACTGCGAACAGTTTTTATGTGACATTTTTATGTGTCAGTTGACAGGACAACAGCAACATTAGTATCCCTTCAGAAAGCTCCCTTAGTGTGTTTGTATCAGGTTAACATTAAGAAAAAAAATTACACACTTAACAAACCCAAACATTTGTCTTGGTGTGAATGGCTTCATATAGTAGATGTATGTTTGGTGCAAATGGGTGTTCTGTTTTATGTTGTAGGAGCAGATGGAGGCAGAACTTTGCAGTTGTTGTATGAGGAAGTAGATGAGTCAGAAGTGGAAATTATTCATGTACCGTCTCCAGCTCTGGAAGAGAGAAAGGCAGATGTGTACAGATACCCTCGCACTGGTGATCACGCACAAATATACATAAATTCATGAACATACACACATACACATTAATACTGGAACATAATCATTTTCATGAAGTTTACTGCTGTCTATGTTTAGCGTACCAAAATATTTACAACCATATTCAGATACTACTGATTTTGAATGTCTATGCAAAATGTCTGTGCAAATGTAATTTTAATCATGACCTCTTTCTGCTTTTAGGAAGTAAAAACCCACAAATTAGCCTGAAACTGGCAGAGGTTCGAGTTGACCAACAGGGCAAGGTGGGTGCCTGGTTTCAGTGTATATTTATCTCTGATTTAAAGACTTCATGATAATACCTTTATTTTTTAATAGATTGTTAGTGCACAAAACAAAGAGCTTGTTCTCCCATTCAACACACTCTTCCCTGGAGCGGAATACATCGCCCGTGCTGGGTGGACAAAGGACGGCAAGTTGTAAGTTTGACCAATAAATGTTTTTTTAATTATTTTTTGTCATATCTCACACCCATGGCTCAACCTGTGTGACCCATGTTAAAAGGATGGTAATTTTAATGACGCTATCAATAGCAAGCTTTGAAAGCAAAAGATCCCTTAATCATTCTCAGGAACCATGTCTAGTCCAACATTTAAATGCGTTCTGTGTTTGACATCCAAGTAGAACATCATTTAACTGTATTGGAACCAAATGATTGGACAAATCTTTTATGGTTCTACACCTTCCACAAAAGAGATCTTGCACAGAAGATATATTTATATAAATACATTTAGACCACTTAAAACCAAAATTAGAACCAAAAATAGAACCAAAATCAGAATACACTTTATTGCCAGGTATGTTTACACACACAAGGAATTTGTTGTAGTGTATAACTTTCTAGTGTAACAAAAACAAGAGTAGCAGGGAAAGACAGCAGCAGAGATATGTACAGTGATATACAGAAAGCAGATATGCAAGACAATTAACTGTATTAAATAAATAAATAGGTGTATGATTGTTGTGTGTTCCATGTTTTATAGTTGTAAGTACATGTTAAGTGTTCATAACATGTATTGCTTCAGGGAAGAAACTTTATGTGCTTGGCTGTTTTCCTGCATAGTGCTGTGTAGCACTCAAAGAGGGAGCGGATGTGAGGGGTCCAGTGTGTTTGCCAGCCCTTTTGCTTACTTTGGATAAATGCAGTTCTTGGAGAAAGGGGAGGGGTGGTATATTACCACTTTTTACCACAGCAGTGGTAATATACCAAATACTGGCAGTGGTGCGGTGCTGGGGGGCGGGGCGTTTGGGTCTAATAATAAATAACGCTCATACAGATGAAACAAATGTGCATATTTGTTTTAGGACAGGGATGGGCAACTGCCGACCCGCAGCATCTTCAAATTCGGACCATATTTTGCCCTCGTCAATTTTGAAAAATGTACAAAACAAATTAGGAAGGATGTTAATTCTGGGACAAACCAGGAGAGGTCGCTTTCGTTCCCGCCGATCACTCTTATGATCAGCGTAATTTATATCACTGAATAATTATATTCTTATATTCAGACAGGGATATGTTTATAGAAATATGTGGATTTTGGTAATAACATTTTTGTTAAACACATTTTTTCAGGTTATATTGAAAATGTTCTGGTAAGATAAAACAAATGTACAAAGGTTCTGTGCATTTAGTGTGATTGAGGTTTACATTTATATTTACTTGTTAAAGTTGACCATTTAAAGGGGACCTAGAGTCAAAATCAAAATTTTTCTAGTCCTGACGGAAAATGGCAGTATACCTGCCTAAAATTTTTATGTTTTAAAAATGAGTGCCTGAAAACGGCTCAAGCTGGAAACCTTGGGAATCTTACATCAGTTTCCTCTCACTCACCCCCTCCTCACGAAAATGAAACGTAACAGAAAACATATTTTGCATAGACCCGCCCCACCCCCCAAACGGCCCCGTTAATGTTATTGCTGCAGTGACGTTGTGAAGTTTAAGACAAAATGGCGGCTCGCGTTCACAGGTGAGCTGCTCTCCCCGGTTATACAAGCGGTGTTCAAACCTTTCATTGCCTCCCGCATCAACGGCCGTGATGCGCGGCTACGATTTATTTTAACAGGATCCACGACATTTAGCCGCGGATTGTTACTTTGCTCCGCTCATTTTACATCGGACATTTACAAACCTGCCGCGTCTTTCAGCGGCTGATGGCTCAACAATCATTACAAGCTGTATTACATTGTTAGATTAGATTGTGTTTTTAATAGTTAAAATGAGAACATATTCGTTTTGATGTGTGAACGGCTAGTGTTGGCAATGTAAACAAACGTTAGCAGCAGACATAGATTTAGCGCCTTAGCACAGATAACAATATGAAACACGAGAAGAACCTCTCTGATTTATTCTTTATCTTATATATTTATATAGTCTTTATCTTGAATTTGAAGAGGACATTGAATATGTAAATCCTGCCTTTGCTGAACAGGTTCTTCCTCTAATTCAGTGTCTCCTCTGATTCGGCTCAAACATATAAGGCTGAATCTGCGCCATAAGTGTCGGTCCATGTGTTCGGGTCAGTAAATGGTTCCGCATTTGTTCAGAAGCCAGTAGACAACGTCACATAATTATTCTTTCGTGTGGCAGTGAAGGCAGCCAATCGGCGTGAAGCTTTCAATTAAGCCTTCAATTAAAATTTCCCTTAGTAAAATATTGAGGAAAATGATGCAAAATATGTGAGTGTAAATTAGTAATCTGGCTGCTTGGTTTAAAGGACAAAAATTACTCTCTCTCGTTGTTTCCAAAGTTGCCCATCCCCGTTTTAAACTTAAGCTGAAAAAAACAGAACAGACTTGCAATCTACTGCTAAATTAAAGGCTATAACTACCAATTGCTATGGCAACATTTTTCATTTCATATTGAATATTATAGAAACAGACAGATAATGCGTTAAGAACTTAAAATATCTATAAAAAAACTGACAACAATACCCGTGTTAATGTAAGAATGGAAGACAAAAACTGTACAAAACTTTGTACTTTATATGTCATTGTGTGTGACGTCATAGGCACGCTATAACGTTGTCATGGTGAGCTCTATCAATCTGTGTTCTCTCTCCACAGTGCTTGGGCAGTGTTACTTGACCGCAATCAACAGAAGCTGCAGTTAGTTCTTTTACCACCCGCCATGTTCATTCCTGTAGGTGTACACAGTCCGCATTGGGAGGAGTATGTGGAGGCCATGCCTGAGGGCATCCAGCCATTTGTTATCTATGAGGAGGTTACAGACATCTGGATCAATGTACATGCAGAAACTTCACTCACTGCAGGAAAAGTATGAAAATGTTGGTTGAGTACATCTCTGACTTCTAGTCTTCTGGTTCTCATCAGGTCCATGACATCTTCTATCCTTTCATCCAAGTAAGTGATGATGAAATCATCTTCTTATGGGTCAACGAGTCAAAAACAGGCTTCTGTCATCTGTATAGAATTACCAGCATCCTGCAGCCAAGCAGCCTGCAGTGGTCCAGAGATTACAACCCCTCAGAAGGTGCAACATCCTCTCTCAGTCCAGAACACCTAAAAAAATACATAAATGACTTTCTCCATGTGTTGTTTGTCTTTAGATGATTTCAGATGCCCAGTAAAGGAGGAAGTGACCCTGACCAGTGGAGAGTGGGAGGTTTTGGCCCGACATGGCTCAAAGGTTTGCTCTGCATTTAAAGAAGTTAAATTACAGTAATTTTCTTTTATATATGTAACATGTAATATCCTATATATAGGGATGTTCTTTAGACCTTTATTTTTATTTGCAGATCTGGGTCAATGAAGACACCAAGCTAGTATACTTCCAGGGCACTAAAGACACTCCCCTGGAGCACCATCTGTATGTTGTGAGCTATGAATCCCCAGGAGAAATCATAAGACTAACTAAGCCAGGCTTCTCTCATAGCTGCTCTGTTAGTCAGGTGTGTGAGTGTATGTGTGTGTACTTGTGTAATGACATGTATAACAATGTAAATGTAATAAAAACAGCTCTTCCTGTTGCTTAAAATATGCTATTTTTTAAATGTAATGATGGAAAAGCAGTATGGTTAAGAAAAAGCAATAGAAAAGCCTATAGAGAGTCTCCATAAAACTCGAATATACAGTGTGTGAAAGACACTTCTGAGAAGATTCTATGTGTGTATAATCAGATTTTTATTCCCATCTGTTTTTGTCTTTCCTCTTGTGTTTAAATACAGAACTTTGACATGTTCATTAGTCACTACAGTAACATCAGCACCCCACCTTGTGTACATGTCTACAAACTGACAGGATCCGGTGACCCGCTGCACAGAGAGCCTGAGTTCTGGGCCAGCATGATGGAGGCCACAGGTGATAAAACCTCAGAAGTCTGACTTCAAAGTCCTCACGGTACATCTGACCTCATTTCTGCTCTGCAGGCTGCCCGGCTGATTATGTCC
The DNA here is from genome assembly GCA_036877545.1 of Yasuhikotakia modesta. Lineage (NCBI taxonomy): Eukaryota > Metazoa > Chordata > Actinopteri > Cypriniformes > Botiidae > Yasuhikotakia > Yasuhikotakia modesta. The sequence continues at coordinate 19,123 of JBAJNP010002542.1, forward strand.
CTCCAGAGATCTTCAGTTTCCCTGCAAAGTCTGGCTTTCAGCTATATGGGATGCTGTACAAACCACATAACCTGAAACCAGGCAAAAAACACCCCACAATCCTGTTTGTGTATGGCGGTCCACAGGTGGGCTGGATGAAGGCTGCAGGTTCTTTACATTTTGGTTTAATTGGTTTAATTGGGAGATGCAATCTTTTTGTTGGTTTAGGTGCAGTTAGTGAATAACTCCTACAAGGGTGTGAAATACCTGCGTCTCAACACACTGGCCTCTCTGGGTTATGCAGTCATGGTCATCGATGGAAGAGGGTCGTGCCAAAGGGGCCTTAAGTTTGAGGGGGCCCTTAAAAACAAAATGGTAACTACATTTACAGCAGGAATGGGCAACTTTGTTAATGACGAGGGCCAGTAATTTTTGCCAGATTACTAATTTACACTTGCATATTTTGCATCTTCTTTAATATTTTTATGGGAATTTTTTTTGAAGGAACTTTTGAAGAAAAATTGCTTAACAAAAACATGTTATTACTAAAATCTACATATTAATATTAAAGAATATAACCATTCAGTGATATAAATTACACTAATGATACCAGTGATCAACAGGAACAATAGTGACACCTCCTGGTTTGTTAGAATTAACATCCTTATCTTGTTTTTCATATTTATCAAAATTAACGAGAGCGTAATTTGGTCCAGCGGTTGTAATTGAAGATGCTACGGGCCGTATACAGCCCACGGCCCGCCAGTTACCCACCTAAAATCTTACTTGCCTCAAATACAGCTTTAGTGTTTACTCATTGTAATTAGGGCTGAAATTGGAGACTCTGGCTGATTCATGGAGATTAAATGCAGCCTATTACAGGTTTTAGTCTTGTCGGATGAGTGAGTGATCTGCTTATGTTTATGTCTGAACCCTCAGCCAGCCTCCACAATTAGAACAAATTTGTGAATAAAGTATAATTTTCATCCAGCGGGTCATATTTAACAAAGTAACTTCCTGATAAATTGGTGCCAGATATAGCTAAAAATAAGCTCTCTCTCACGCACGCTGTCTCTCTCTCACGCACTGTCTCTCTCTTTTAATTTAAGGTGTTTATTGGCATGACAAAATGTACATTCGTTTTGCCAAAGCATTTGCAGCTGGGCTGCGTACAGATATGTAAACAACAATAAGAGAAAATAATAATGATAATAATAAAATAATAGGGATGACAGATGGATGACAGACCCCTCTTCTCTCGCGCGCTGTTTCTCTCGTGCGCGCTGTCTTTCTCTCAGGGACAGGTGGAGATTGAAGATCAGGTGGAGGGGCTTCAGTTTGTGGCAGAGAAATACAAATTCATTGACTTGAGTCGTGTTGCTATTCATGGCTGGTCTTACGGTGGATTTCTTTCTCTCATGGGTCTCATTCACCGGCCAAACATCTTCAAGGTCATATTTACAACTGCATCACATCCTCATTCCAAACCTAAGTGAGCTTATTGAGTGAATAAACTCTTATGAAAACAAAATCCCCAAATCTGCATTCACCAGGTGAAATCACAGATTTGTTTGACAAATATAGATTTACATTTTTAGCAGGGCTAACTGTCGCAAACCAACAGTCACAAAAGTTTGTGATGTATTGTAATGTATTTTTTTATACATGTTAGATGGTGATAGAAATGACGACATGCACTTGATACTTGTTGCATGTTCATGTAACTGTTATAGTGGTTTAACAGATGTGTGGAGGTTATGCTCTGATCTTTGATGAGATGTGAATTTAAAAGTTCTCATCTATTGCAGGTGGCCATAGCAGGAGCTCCAGTGACCGTGTGGATGGCATATGACACCGGCTACACCGAACGCTACATGAACATGCCTGAAAATAACCAGCAGGGTTATGAGGCAGGTTCAGTTGCCCTGCATGTCGACAAACTTCCCAATGAGTGAGTTCTGCACCAAATTTGAAAAAAAAAAAAACAGATTTGACTGTAGACTTCCAGTAAAAAATCTTCTACCTCTTTTGTTTTTTTTTATTTAGGGAGGCAAAAAATGTGAAGTGGTAAATATGTCAGTTCAGTCAAGATATAACTTAAGTAATCTGGAATTGTTCACACATAGTTCCTCCACATCAGACTCTTAGATAATGTTTGATCCAGTTGATTTATAGCTGTAGTAGGTTTTGAAATCTCTCGTCTTTTTTTGATGTGATGTTTATTCATTTTTCTTCTGTACTCAGGCCGAACCGGCTACTGATCTTACATGGCTTTCTGGATGAGAATGTGCACTTTTTTCACACCAATTTCCTGGTGTCGCAGCTTATCCGGGCAGGAAAACCATATCAGCTACAGGTTTAAAAACAATCATTTATTCACATTCACACTCAGGTTTGTGGTCGGATATCTAAGCATATCATTATTCATTTAGAAACAATTGTTAGATAGTTGTTCGGCAGTTAAGGAGTTGGCCCTTGATCAGGGCAGCTAACCCCCCGATTGCTCCTCGGGTGCTATATACAGTAGGACTGTCAGTTTTTGTTCAATATTGGAATGTGCATTTCAACATGACATGAAAATATAGTTTGTATTCAAACTATAAATAAACTATTAGTTTTTTAAAATGCTGTGTGTAGCACATTATTACAGTCTATAATTAGACTATAATTAGTTCTTATATTATTGTTTGGCATCTTATCCAGAAGCGGATAATTATTTTGTGTTCAAAGCTTTAATTGGTAAAGTAACTGTTAAAGATAAGGTAGTTTACAAAAAACAGTTATCCTTGTCCTGTTTTTGTCTCATTTTGTCACATTATTTAAATCAAATGTTGACATGTAAATGATTACACCTAGGCATGTGTTTTGCAGTTATGAATGTGAAGAGAGCTGCACTTTATCCAGAGTTCTGTTGTTGCACTTGATAGCCAACATGTTAGATACATATTAGATACATACATAAGTATGATGTATGTAAAAATTAAAGATAAATAAAATAAAAATAAAGATAAAAAAGACAGTTGACAGTTGCGTAAATGTGCAAAGATAATGAGATGAAAAACAGAGTTTTTCCATGTATTAGGTGCTTGGTGTTTCCTGGTTCGGGCTCCGAATAGCCTGCGAGAAGAAGCTCTTCACCATTCTCCCTGTGTTTGCCTTCAAGGAGGAGGAAGCGATGCTAGGGATGCTCTCAGTGGTGCAGGTGTAGAAAGATGTAGCAGAGGGGGTAGTTTAAAGCGTCTCAGGTGGTATAGACACTGACAGGAGCAAGATAAGTCCTGTGTGATGTGAACACTGAGGTACCGGAAGATGTCCACTCTCCCTACTGGGTTCCTGTTGATTGAAGTTGGATGATATGACCGCACCTGCTTTGCACTGAAGTCCACTATTAACTCCTTAGTTTTGATGATGTTTAGGAGTAGATTGTTCTCCTAGCACCATCTCTCCAGGTTTTTAATCTCTTGTAGATAGGCCGTCTCAGATTAGGCCCACCATGACCGTGTCATCAGCAGACTTAATAATGATGGTCAAGTTAGAAGTGGCCACACAGTCATAAGTGTGAGAAGTGAGTTCAGCAGGGTTCAGAATACAACCCTAAGGAGCTCCAGTGCTGAGGGTGATGGAAGATTTGTTGTGTTTGCCCATCCGTAAGGCTTGTGGTCTGTCCGTCAGGAAGTTGGAGATCCACCGACACAGAAGTGGGCTAAGTCCTACAACCTCCAAATTAGAAGTGAGTGTGGAGGGAATTTTGTTGAACTTTACCACAACCAGAATTCTTGCATAATTCCCTTGTCGGTGGTCCAGGTGGCTGGTTGTTGTGTGAAGGAGGTGTGAAATGGCATCTCAGTAGATTTTGTCTGTACGCAAACTGTGATGGATCCATTGTGTCTGATAGTGTTGCAGTGATAGTCTCTCACCATATTTAAAAGCACTTCATCACTACTGATGACAGACAGACAGACATGCACAATTATATATTATCCTTGTTTTTTTTTCCTAGATTTACCCAAATGAAAGACACAGCATCCGCTGCCCTGAGTCTGGAGAGCACTACGAGATCATGTTACTGTACTTCCTGCAGCAGCACCTCTGACAGGGGTTAACACTCCAGCGGCCCCCACTTGCCTTCACTCTTTCATACTCTTTCTGGACAGTTTTGGAGCAGCATTCCTAAATCATCACATACTATCTGCTCACTTTTAACAGGCCGGACGTGTCCACATGTAGAAAGAAACCTGTAGATCATTAACCTCTGTAAACAGATTCCTTCGTGTGCTGTGTCAGGTTTTATATTCTGATCCCCTGAAACACTGTTTCTGTTGCCAAGGTATTTTTTAAGTGTGTAGTTACTGGCTTGTCAGAGGTCAGACAACACAGACTCGCTCTTAACCTATTATCATTATCTGTAATTTCAGCCTTTCAGTTCTATTAATGCAGTCGTGTGGACTTGATCAGCCCCAGCATCACTGTTAGCCAGCTGCATGTGGACACCTCACACCACTACCGGCAGTTCATATTTTAAGTGTGTATTAAAGGAACATATTTTTTATGATGGTCATTTTTCATTATTGTGTAAATGTACAGCAATGCCCATTTCTGCTTGTCATGGAGTGTAGCTGTGAACACCATGAGTCGAACTTTGGGAACTATTCAGAAACAATAATAAGAGATTATTAGCAGATGACTGTTTTTATAACAGTTCAGTGTACATAACCTCAGATTGTCCAGGAATGTTTTATACATTTTCTGTGTGTTAACTTTAGCATTTTAAGCAGCTGGATTAAAGTATTTATAAATAAGATGGTAAAGCTTCTAAAGGCAGACATATAAGCAATAGCTTTATTATGTTGACAACAATTAAAATAGTATAAAAATGCATTATTTAAAAATATTTTATAAAATGACTTCAATAGGATTCAGGCTGTTATATGCACAGATGTTTTTATTTATATTGCCTGCAACACTGCATTATATGATTATATGCAGTTATAACAAGGTGTATAATACAAATATAATTCAAAATATTTATTGTACATTAACTGGATAGCAAAAAAAACACAGATAGTAACAGTCGCGTACATAAAAAAACAAGAGACAGTAACAGTCATCTACACAAAAAAACAACAGCCAGTAACAGTCATATGAAGCCTTGCTCCTACATGTCATCAACAAACACAATTCTGACAGTATTTACATCTGCTTAAAACTGAATATATTAAAACATTTAAAAATTGACCTGCTTTCTGATGGTTTAGCATGTGGTTTCCCTCTGAATTTGTACAAAGTGCAGCTTTGAGTTCTAATTAAGATGCTTGTCAGTGTTTTGAGACTAGCGACCCAAACTGAATGCCAATATAATCTAATTAAACAACTTTTATTCCAACAGAAATCTAGAATTGGCAAACTCAAGTCACAGTGTATTGTTGTCAATCAATCAAAATATCGACACAGGAGCCTTGCTCGCAAATACATTTTTTAGCAATGACTGCTGTCTAGGTGATTTATAGGTCACCAGAAGCAGCTAATCAAGGTCTGTGGGACTGCTGGAAACATCCAGGTGTGTTGGAGTAGGTTTAAAGGAGGTATGTGGACCTCCAGTAACATGGTTTGAAGACCCCTGACACAGGCTCTTATAGCACATTTAATATAGGTGGAGTTCACTACATAAACTATAGACCAGCAACCTGTATTACATTTCTTAACATTATGACACTCCCCTTGCTGATTCACTAATTCTTTAGTTTACATCAGCTTTTTTGGTTTAGATAAGGCACCATAAAAACTAGATACTTCAGATCTTTGGATTAAATTAATCAGCTGGATGAAAAAACAAATTTATTTTAGATCAATGTTTGGTGTTAATATCAATACAGTGTCAGGCAAACTGTTTCACAATACATACACTATATTACCAAAAGTCACCCATCCAAATGATCAGAATCAGGTGTCCTAATCCATTGGCCTGCCCACAGGTGTATAAAATCAAGCATTTAGGCATGCAGACTGTTTTTACAAACATTTGTGAAAGAATGGGCCACTCTCAGGAGCTCAGTGAATTCCAGGGTGGAGCTGTCATAGGATGTGCAACAAATCCAGTTGTGAAGTTTCCTTGCTCCTAAATATTCCACAGTCAACTATCAGCTTTATCATAACAAAATGGAAGAGTTTGGGAACAACAGCAACTCAGCCATGAAGTGGTAGGCCACGTAAACTGACGGAGAGGGGTTAGCAGCATCTACTTCCATCTGGCAATCTAATGGACGAGTCTGGGTTTGGAGGTTGCCAGGAGAATGGTACATTTCGGGCTGCATTGTGCTGAGTGTGAAATTTGTGTAGGAGGAATTATGGTGTGGGGTTGGGCTTGGCCCCTTAGTTCCGGTGAAAGGAACTTTGAATGCTTCAGGATACCAAAACATTTTGGACAATTCCATGCTCCCAACCTTGTGGGAACAGTTTGGAGCGGGCCACTTCCTCTTCCAACATGACTGTGCACCAGTGCACAAAGCAAGGTCCATAAAGACATGGATGACAGAGTCTAGTGTGGATGAACTTGACTGGCCTGCACAGAGTCCTGACCTGAACCCGATAGAACAACATTGGGATGAATTAGAGTCAGGCCTTCTCAACCAACATCAGTGTGTGACCTCACCAATGCGCTTTTGGAACAATCAAAAATTCCTAGAAACACACTCCTCAACCTTGTAGACAGCCTTCCCAGAAGAGTTGAGGCTGTAATGGCTGCAAAAGGTGGACCAACATCATATTGAACCCTATGGGTTAGGAATGGGATGGCACTTAAGGTCATATGTGAGTCAAGGCAGGTGACCGAATACTTTTGGTAATATAGTGTATGTTCCAATAACAACATTTCTGTTTTTCTGAACACGCGGATTAATTCTGACAAGTGTTCATTAGGTGTGTGTAAATTATTTTTAATCTAATTTCCTGATTATACACACTAATTTTAGGAATTAAGTGACTTTTCTTTATAATTCTCTACTGGTACAATGATTGCTGTAGGAGATTAATAAATGAACTATATTCAATAACTGTATACAGTCTTGCATACAATGCTTTGATTACACAGTATTCAAATTGTAGCATAATGCATTAAATATCTGCTTAAACACTGAACACTGAATTAAATTTTGTAAATATAATATAAACGGATAGAAATTGTCCAGAAAAGTGGAAGGGATGCTGGAAGGCTGGAAGGGGTTTGCCTTACATGTCACCTAAACAAAGACAAACAATCAGAGATATGTACAATGCTTTAATTTATACATTTTCCCTGTTAACTGTAGCATTTAAAGATCAGTTCTTTCAAAGTTGTTTTGCTGTTTTAATTAAAAAGCAACAAAAGATTGTAAAGATTGCAGCTGGATTAAAGTATCTATAAACAAATATGTATAATATGCTTAGTTTCCATATCTTTTACCATTAGAACTGTAACACAATTTAAAGTCAATCAAGGTCAAAGTCATGTCACTAATAGATAATAAGATTTTTAGTGAAGCAGATTTTGAGAAAACAGTCTTCAAAGTATGACATTAAAATTTTACTTAACATAACATTAAAACATATTTACTTAATACATAATGCATTATTGTGCATAATTCATCAATGCATTCATGCTATTCCAATTTTTGTATTTGTAATTCTTTATTGACGTGTCGCTCAAGTGAGTCAGCGTTTCCTTTTTTTTTTTCCAGTATCACTTAAGCCATGCATACTACTGGTTAATTTCTTCAAAATAAGGTTTTGGTTAACTAATAATGTACAATACTTCTACAGAATTCAATAATGAAATAATTTAAATATTTTAAAAATAATAAAATCAAAAGTTTTGTTCATTAACATTAGTTAACACATGATGCACAATGAACTAATATGAAAAAGGTAAATGCTTTAAAAATCATATTGTTAATTGTTAGTTCATGTTATTGTTTTTAGGTTAATTAATGCAACCTTATTGTAAAGTGTTACCTGTGTCCACCTGTGTCTTGGAGTAATTCATGTGGGCATACAGCAAAACAGCAATGTCATTGTGGGATGCCTCCCGGGCAATAGAAAGGGCATTACTGCCATCCTACAGGACAGAGGTCAAAGGGCAAGAAGTTACCCATAATGCACTATGGAACTTTAAACACCAAATGATAGCTTGAGCGCACACCATTGTGGAATACAGACATTTTTGTCATATTCTATACATTGTATTATGCAGCATCTGCATTGCTGCCCCTTTAGTGTTGCTGCCCCTTTAATTATACCGTCCTGCATTGTTGCATATCTACAGCTGGTTGTGAACTCACATTGTCCAGCAGTGAAATGTTGCAGTCTGGCTGCTCCAGCAGCAGGGAGACAATCTCCACTCGACCGTGTTCACTCGCACACATTAGGGCTGTAGAGCCTTCATCGTCTTGTATGTTCACATTAGCACCACAGTCAAGCAGCACTTGGACCATCTCCAGTCGCCCATGACTTACTGCCAACATCAGTGCTGTCTGTCCGGCCTAACCACAGCCAGACAAAACGCATTCATTTAAATGCTATAGAAAGAGTTCAGTCCATCTGAACTGTGAACAAGAAAAGCCAGCAACATATTTGATCTGGAATAAACACTGATTAACTGACCTCCATTTACCCCATAATACAGTAATGTACAAGTCATTAAGACAGGAAGAGAAAAATCAACCCCAATGTTATTAAATTATTGTAAAGAGCTCAACTGATGTCAGGCTAATGTCTACAGAATGCAACATGACATAAAATCAACACTTGAATCAACACTTCTGTTTGAAACTAAAATTGCAAGTCACCTGTGGAGCAGTTTTACATGGATGACAAGTTTAAAAGCTAAACAATGGCTCTTTAAGAACAAGCCACAATTGCTCCACCATTGCAGCATTCACACATGCAATTTAGTAGGTTTACTTCTTTCTGTTTATAGACGTATATTTAATACAAACCTTTTTTCCAGAAATAAAAAGTTCTAGAAATAAAACATAAAAGGTGCAAATTACTAAAGATGTGTAATCAGGAATAAATACCTGACTGGCCTAAGATTTACCTGGCTAGCCCTGGCATTGACATTGCCCAGACGGAAGAGTTTCTGGACCACAGCCATGTCGTTCCCCCTTTTTACTGCTGATAGAGCAGCCAGCATTACAGCTGTATATCCGGCTTTATTCTGCTGATCCACCTGACACAGGCCTACGCACAGACACACTGTGTTGAGATCATGTGACTGCCCCCCCCCATTATTAGATACATTCAGGCACTAAATAAACAACAGGGTGACTTTTTGTTTTTTTTGTTTTTGTTTGTGACAGAAAACCGGGAACGTACACCAATGGGTGCGAGTATAAATTCAAGATTACAGTCGTATTAGTAAAATTTGTGGTATTAGTAATCTATAGAAGAATGTATGTGTGTATATATATATATATATACTTTATATATATATATCTTTTGGTATTGATTGTATGTGGTCTCAGTTGTGGCATTACATATGAACATAAACTGCTAAATCAGCACATGACTACATTTACTTTGTTGATTTCTGACTCTAATGAGCTCTCTGAACCTGTGTCCAGCAGCAGCTCCACCACAGTGAAGTTGGAGTGGGAGACACTGTAGTGAAGAGCTGAATTTCCATTGCCATCGGTCATGTTGACTATGTGCTCCAACAGGATAGGCGACATCTCGGAGAAAGCCATCAGGTAATCAGACACACGTGTTGGCTCGGTGGTCTTAGCACTCGACACCCTGAACCACTCCATCTGAACAATGTGTGTGCTTGACAGCTGCAGTAACACACACACACATGCTCAGCTTACTGCATTAAGCACAATCAGTGTGTATGAAATGTGTATCAGTGTATCAGTTCTTACCACTTCTTTGCTCTTCAGTGCTTTTGCTCCATCATTGAGGTGGTTCTTCAGGATCAGACATGCTTCACACATTTTAGCACTTAGTCCAAACCTGTAAAAATATTTTGGCACTTAGTTAAAAAATAACACTGTGCACTATAAATAATAAAATAACCATATATATAAAATGTTTCTAAACTTATGCTAAATGCATTTTTTAAATGCATTTTCTTTTGCCCTGTTTCCTGTTCATTATGAGTTCCCCATGCCTTAGCCTCACAGTGCTCTGGTCTGCTGTCTGCTTCCCCTCTTCTACACACATGCAAGTCCAGTTTAAACATTAGATGAATTGATGCTTTTCACTTTAAATCAGATGCTGCAGAGTCAATAATAATTTAGTCTAAACTAATAATTTAGTTTAGAATAAAAAATGCATATGTCTGTGTGATTATAGACCTACTGTTGTGTTGAGTTTTGCTCAATATGATGTTAAGTGGCACATCAATGAAGGAGCTGCAGTTGAACATTAATAATATCACCACGTAGCAAACCTATGCACCCAATTTTATATTACCTAATATTTAATTAGGTCTAAGATTGTTTTATACATTTAAAAAAAAAAAAATGAAACGCTGACTCACTTTTGAGTGACACGTCAAGAAAAGAATTACAAATACAAATATTGGAATAGCATGAATGCATTGATGAATTATGCACAATAATGTATTAAGTAAATATGTTTGATTTTAATGTCATACTTTGAAGGCTGTTTTCTCAAAATCTGCTTCACTAAAAATCTGTTATTATCTATTAGTGACATGACTTTGACCTTGATTTACTTTAAATTGTGTTACAGTTCTAATGGTAAAAGAAATGGAAATGAAGCATATTGTACATATTTGTTTATAGATACTTTAATCCAGCTACAATCTTTACAATCTTTTGTTGCTTTTTTATTAAAACAGCAAAACAATTTTGAAATAACTGATCTTTAAATGCTACAGTTAATAGGGAAAGTGTATAAAACATTCTTGGACAGTGTTGTAGTATTTTGGTGGCTTGATTGCAAACAACCTCAGAAACATTGCAAT
>JBAJNP010002542.1:30081-47313 GCA_036877545.1 Yasuhikotakia modesta
AATACCACCACTAACGTCACAATATACCTACAGTAAATGTAAAAAAAACATTACAGTGAAGTTACCTCTGAGAAAAGTATGCTTCAGCTCATTGTTTACTGTAGTTTCTTACTGTGAAACTTTGCTGTTGCATCAACATGCCACCACATTTGAATTAAGCACTCTGATCTGAAATCCTGAGTATGGGTCACCATAATTGGCCACATGTCACTTCACTTTTTCACTTTTATTATTGGTGAGAAGGGGCAGATGGATATTGTCTCCCCCAAAAAGTAATGGTCCTCATGCCAAACGGACAAGGTATAAGAAATGGGTTAAGGGTAGACTTTTTAAGCATTTTAACTTGTATAAATGCTTAAATAATATATGTGTGTGTGTGTGTGTGTGTGTGTGTGTGTGTGTGTGTGTGTGTGTGTATACGATTGTAATGGGAGTGGCAATTCTTTTTCTCAATATCAACCCAGGATGGTTTGCTGCTTAAGCTGTTGTGGTGTTCATTCACATTGTTTCTATATTATTGTGTAGAGTGATGAGATGCATTTTATATAATTGCTAAAGGCTTCATTGGTCAAAAAAATATGTTGCACATAAAAACTAATTTCTGAAAACTAATTTCTAAAACTGATCCTAACACAAAATGATCTGCTAACACAAAATGACTAATATCAGCAGCACATGTAAAAGCGTGAATGAGCACTAGTTAGTTGAAATTACTATCATGCCAATTAGTTGTAACCAGAGGTGGGTAGTAACGAATTACAGTTACTTCGTTACACTTACTTGAGTACATTTTTTGGATAACTTGTAGTTTTAAAGTATATTTAAAGATGTGTACTTTCACTATTACTCAAGTAAATTGTTAGTGAAAAAACTTTAGCTTCGCTGTATTTTGCGGCGTTCTTCCGTTACTGTCAAAAATGGTAATAATACATATGAGATTTTAAATAATTAGTTTTCATGACTTGTTCGTAAGTCTCGCGAGAAGCTGAAGAGGCTGCTCCGCGAGAGTCTGCTGAGCACCTGCTGTTTTAGCGCGGGTTTAGTTTAAAGACAATGGCTGAAGCAATGTATGCAAGTTATAAGAGGCAGATTACCCGTGGCCTCAAGTTAAATCTATGTTTTGTCTCCAAGACGTTAAAAATAATAGTTTTATAATGCGATGCATGCTGTGTGCACTAAAACAAACTTTGATCGCAGCATACACGAATTCCAGCTCCAATCTGAAAAAGCACGTAGCGTTAAGTGTCAAAGTTGTCCCCTTTTGAACTTTATAAATGGTAATTTGGTAACAAATTTGGCACTTTGTTCTTATTATAATGCACTGCCCGAATGTTTTTCTTCACATGCGCTCTTGTGCAATCAACGACACGTTGTTGAACACACGTTCATGAACTAATTTTAATTCTAAATGTGAACGTTGTACGTCGTTTTCCACAAAACTAAATAAATTTAAAAGCTTACTGTGGCCTCACAAAAGTTTTTTTTACTGACACCTCAATGAAGTGTAGAACATATTACATAAACTGGGATTGTCTTTATATAGATGTAAGATACAAGTAAATAAATGTTAAAGGAACTGCCTCTAAAAAGAAGAGAGAACCGTTTAACTATTATTCACATAAAAATATATGTTATTTATTTATAAGCCTATTTTCCTATTATTTTTATTTACTGCTATTTGTGCAAAGTGCCTGTGGATACATTATTACCAAGTAATTAGTAATTCAAAAATGTATAATAAAACCAATATAGTGTATAATGTAACCTAATATGCATATATAATTATTTCATCAGCGGAACAAACATAACAAACACACACTCTGCATACACACTGGCTGTTTTGTTCTCTGTTAGCTTGTTTAAATGCAGATGCTGACAAGTTTGTATTGTGAATGTGAAATAAAGACAAAGTTAACTGTCAGAAAAACATCTGGGTGTTTTGAGATTTTATTGCAAATGACAGATTCTGTGATGTTAATGTGCCCATCACAGGACTGAGATAAGCTTTTGTACTTCAACCTGTGTTTTATAAAAGCAGAACAGAACTTTCATGAAGAGGTGTGTGAAAGCTTTCCATGTTGTTACAAATAAAGGGTTTTCAATTCATATTAATCAGATCAGAAGTAACTAGTAACTAGCTACTTGAGTAGTTTTTCAATATTGCACCTGGAAGAACCATTTACTTGACCATCAAAATCTTTAAGGAAAGAGGTTCAACTGCAGTAAAGAAGTCTTCAGCACATCCCAGAGTGTCCAGTAAGCGCCAGGACCATCTCCTCCTGAGGAGTCAGTTACGGAATAGAAGACACTTCGCTCCTTAAATTCTACATTCTAGATAAAAAAAAGGCGTGGACAGCAGAAGACTGGAAGACTTTTCTCTGATGAAGCTCCCTTCCTGTTTGAGACATCTGGAAAATTGATTGTCCGGAGAAGAAAAGGTCATCTTTACCATGAGTTGTGTGTCATGCCAACAGTGAAACATGCTGAGACCATCCATGTGTGGGGTTGCTTTTCAACCAAGGGAGTGGGCTCTGTCATAATTCTGCCAAAAACATTTCCATGAATAAAGAGTGGTATCAAAACATCCTACAAGAGCAAGTTCTTTCAACAGTCCATGAGCAATTTGGTAATGATCCGTGCATTTTTCTGCATGATGGAGCACCATGTCACAAAGCAAGAGTGATAAAGAAGTGGATTGAAGATCATGACATTTTTGTCATGGGATCCAAATTTTGGATCCTTGGCCAGGCAAATCCCTGGATCTCAACCCCATTAAGATAAGCAGACAAGCATAAGCCCAGAAATTGTGGTAAACTCTGAGAACTAATATGGTAAGAATGGATCACCATCAGTCAGGATTTAACCCACAAGCAAATATCCCACATGCCAATTAGCGAATTACAAAGGTTATGAAGAACAAGGGTCAACACTGTAAATACTCACTTATTATAATTTTTTTGCCAATCCTTTAAAACTTGCAGTACAAAAACTTACAGAGATATGTGATGACTCCTCTCTCCTATCTTCATTCTCTTTATGTTTGGGCTTCTTCTGTCATGGCCAAGGGTTCAATTGCAAATAAAAACAGTAAAGGTGATAACGGGCATCCCTGTCTTGTACCTCTAGCCAGATTAAATAGCTTTAAAATATTACCATTTGTTATGACTTGGGCTACTGGTTCATTATATAAAAGTTTAAGCCTTTTTAAATATGCTTTTTTAACATATAATGGTCTTTAGCATTTTGTTTTTTTATATAATACATTTTAAACTCTACAAGTATTATAAGGCCTATCTACCAAGAACAAATCTATTCTGACCATCCATATTTTTGGTATATGAATTCCTTTTAATCCTTTTGGCTAAAGCGTTACATAATATTTTAGTATCACAAGACATGAGTGAGATAGGCCGATAAGATCTGTTGGGAACTTAGTGCAGACCTTGGTGAGTGGGCAAGTTTCCTGTTTCATATGATTCAACATACATTTCCTGAAGATTTCCGGGAATTAGTGTTTTTGGAAAAAGTTTTATAAATATCAATTGGCAAGCTGTCAGGTTCTGGTGCCTTTCCCCTACTCATAGTTTGTACTGCATCCACCAGTTCTTTGCTACTTTAATTGTTTTCCAGATCTAATTTCATTAAAAAAATTTGATCTACTAATTAACTTTGTGGCAAATTTTTTTACTAGGTTTAGTACTAGCTTTAAAGGCTTACCATTTTGTTGACATGCTTGTCTGATGTGTATTAATACTAAACTATTCCTCTATTATTTTGTCCATGAAATCTACAAATTTAGAACTTTGGAGCCAGTTTGTTTGAAATCAAAATGGAGTAGGTTTTAAATTACTAAAGTGTATTATAAATGAAACTGGAGCATGGTCAGACAACAAAAAAACAGAGTGCTAGAGACTAGAAAATAATCAATTAAAGCCCCCTTCAATTACATATTGTGCAGAATATGTTGATATTGTATGGAGAAGGTTTTGATAGAAAGAGGAATCATCTTCATTTGGAGAATATATACCTAGTAGGGATAATTGTGAGTTCACGATTAAACTATTACGAACTATAAATCCACCCTGTGGGTCAATATTTTCTTTATGCAGCTGGGAACCATGCATACTTTATAGATAAGTATCACAACCCCTCGAGCGTGAGATGTATATGGAGCAGAAGAAACTTCTGGGCCACCTTTTTGAAACTCGATTTGTGTCTTCTCTTAACAGATGGGTTTCTTGTAAAAATAGTATATGAACTTCTAAGTTGCTTAATCCTATCTAAAACCTGTTTCAAATTGACAACCTTATTCAATCCTCTTACATTCCAGATTTAAAACAACCAGGTTCATAGTTTGGCAGGGGAGGCCAAAATAAGTATTGTCAGTAGTAGTAGTTTATCGGGCATGTAAATTCAAAAGATTATCATTTTAGCTTCATTCACATGGTGGTTTTTAGCCCCCGAATAAACTCCTGCATAAATAAACTCCTAAAGTCTGCATGGGTCACTACACAGTGTGCCCGTTATAGGTGTTGCGGAAAAGCAATCTGTCAAACCTTTGGGGAGCCAGTCCTCCAGAAAAAAGAATGCGTCTTGAATCTTGTTGGTTAATGTCTCGGCTGTCTGCTGCAATTTCTTAGCCTTCTGCCAGAGTGTAGTAATGTCCTCCTCTATTCGCAATATTCTGTCCTCGGTCTCGCCAATTTTTAAAGAATGTGACATCAGTTCTGTTTTAAACCATTAATGACTTCAAGCATATCACACGATTGCTTAGTCATATCGCCTCTTAATTACTGGATAGCCAAGATAAATGAGTTTGAGAAGTTGTTCGCATCAGCGTCACTACTCCCTAGCTGCCAGTTTGCTTGTTTGTTCCCCGTTGCCAGAGTCCGTTTGTGGCTAAGATCTTGGCTGTTGCCCCGGCTTTGTGTTTTTTGGTGGCATAGTCAATTGCAGGGTTATTTCTTTTCATTTTTATCGCTTACAGCTGTGTGCCATTACCGGAAGTTGTTCAGACAACATTTATTAAATCATATGGTTATATGGAATTATATGGCATATGGTTTCCTTTATGGTTATCCTTTTGAAGCATCAAAATACTGGATATCAATCAATAGCATTACAAAGCCATTAAGATGGAGGACACTATTTAATATTATATACCATGACAGTTCACTCGATACAAATGCACTTACTTCTCTTTTACTTCCTCCTGCTGATCCTTCAGATCTTTATTCCCAGCTGCTATGTTCTCATTACTACCAGTTTCATCCACATTCACGCTTGTCTCTTCATCGGACGTGTCAACCAGGGCTGCCTCCTCCTCCACACTGCTGTCTGAACAAACTGCCTCAGAGGTACTATCTTCATCATCTTCCTCATCCTCTTCACTGGAGGTCGACTCATAGCTGCAAGATGTTCAGGAAGTGAAATTCAATATACAAAGTGGACTGAAATGCTGTGAGTTTACACTTTAGCAACACACCATAATCACTGTAAAGTTGTATTAACAGATATGTGTTTCCAGCAACATAACTGACAAGAGCAATAAAGTTATGTAAAGTTTAACTTTTGCAATGTGGCAACTACCAACTGGAGAGCAGTCAGTACTGACAGTGAGTTCAACATAGATGAATACTACTGCAGTCAAGCAAAAATGCCTATCAGCAATAAATAGCTCTGTTAGCAGATTAGTAGAGTGTGTAACAGTGCCTGTTAGCAACAGATGACACTATCTGTCCCTCACCCACAGTTCAGCATTCAACACCATCATTCCTCAGCACCTGACTAAAAAGCTGAACCTGCTGGGCCTGAACACCTCCCTCTGCAACTGGATCCTGGACTTCCTGACTGAGAGACCTCAGTCAGTCCGGATTGAGAACAGCACCTCCAGCTGATCGGGAACAGCTGGAGGTGCTGTTCTCTATCCAGACTGACTGAGGTCTCCCAGTGTTGGGACCCCTCACTGAGCACATGACTGTGGTGGGTCTCATCAGCAAGAAAAACGAGTCAGCATACAGAGCAGAGGTGAAACAGCTAACGGATTGGTGTAGAACCAACAACCTGTCCCTGAATGTGGACAAAACCAAAGAGATGGTTGTTGACTTCAGAAGAGCACAGAGAGACTACTCTCTGTTGAACATCAGTGGCTCCCCTGTGGAGATCGTAAAGAGCACCAAGTTTCTTGGCGTTCACCTGATGGGGAACCTCTTAACAACAGCTCCACAGCAAGCCCAGCAGCATTTTTTTCCTTTTGAAGAAAACTGAGAAAAGCTCATCTTCCACCCCCCATTTTCACCATGTTCTACAGAGGGACAATCGAGAGCATCCCGAGCAGCTGCATCATTGCCTGGTTTGGGAACTGCACCGTCCTGGACCACAAGAACCGGCAGTGAATAGTGAGAACAGCTGAAAAGATCATCAGAGTCTCTCTTCCCTCTATCACGGACATTTACACATCATGCTGCATATGCAAAGCTCACAGCATTGTGGATGACCCAACACACTTTTCTCCTGCCGTCTGCTAAACGGTACTGAAGCATTCGGTCTCTTATGACCAGACTTTGTAACAGTTTTATTCCCCCATGCCATCAGGTTGTTAACCACAACATAACTCATCACCACCTTATCACCATTACGCAAACTACATCACCACCCTTATTATTTTTTTGTACCCTTTTAATATCTGCACTACTGAATATTTGCACTGTTGTCACTTTACAAAATCACTGAAATTACTTTGGTACAGAAATGTTTATTGGTCTGCGTTACTGTCTTGTGCTGTCTGGTTGCTGTCCTTGTGCACTTTATGTATATAGAGTTTTTTGTATATACCCTGTACATTTTTGTTTTGTGTCATACATTCTAGTGTTGTGTTGTTTTGTTTTGTACTGTAGCACCTTGGTCCTGCAGAAACATTGTTTTGTTTCCCTATGTAAATGGAGATAACAATAAACTCCAGTTTGACTTTAACTTTTGTAACATACAGGGACTTATCCCTGTATAAGTTAATTGTCTGTATTAAAGCATTAACTCACCCCCCATTCAGAATGCCAACAAATTTTAGGCTCTTTTTGCTGGAACAAGAAGCAGCTCCACTTCCATCCTTCCTCTTCATGATGGATTTTAGAGGCCCTGCAGCTTTATTCAACAGAAATTTCTTTACAAGTGCTTGTATAGATAACTCTTTCACAAACTGAACAGTGAACTGAACAGTGCTCACCCTCTACAGAAGCGCTTTGGTCTTCACTCTCTTGTTCTTCACTGTCACATTCCCATTGGATACCCATGCTTACCAGTGCCACTCCAGTGTCCTTAGTTTCCACGGGATCTGTTTGAATGCTTTGGTCTTGTTTTATCTCAGAAAGGTACTTCAGGTCAGTCACATCTGGAAACACTACTCCAACAGACGTCTTTGCACAAACCTCAGGACATGTTTGGGCATTCACTGTCTCTGGTTTTGCAAGTGTCTCTTTGTCAAACATAATCTTGCAAGTCCTCCCTACTTCCTTAGCCCTTAGCACTTCAAGGTCATGGCTGACCTGTGTTAATTGTGTCTCAAGAAACTTTATTGACTCCTGTTGAAATCTGATAGTATGTTGAAGGGTATCAATTTCTTGTTCTGCCTTACTTTGTAGCCCAAGAAATGACTCTTCTACCCAGATACAAACATCTTTTGTGTCCACTCCAGCCTGGATTCCCTCATCATGCATGGCACAAGTCTCAGTCTCAACAGTTGCATGACAAATGGCAACAGAAGCTGCAACGAAATTGTCCTTAAGCATTTGCTGCTTGCAGACTTTGATTGAGTGAAGGGGAATGTCATCCACTGCAATGGACCTTTTATCAGTGGTAGTAATAGGAGCCTGGTTTATTTCATTTTTGCCACTCCTGCATTCTGTCTGAATATTCCCTGGTTCTAGCGGGGCCACTGCTGCCTCAGTGGAGACCTTCCACTTGAGTGTAGCATCAAGTTCTTCTGTTTTCTTCTGGAGTTCCAGAGTCAGCCTTTCCTTTTCAGTGTACAGCATGGTCACTTCTTGCTCTAAAGCTGGTACACCTTTCACACGCTCTTCCATCTCCTTCAGCTGCCTAAGAGCAAAAGCCATCTGCTCTCGCACAGTTTGAAGCTGCCCAGGCGGAACTGAAGTTGCTTCTGTGATGGAGGCTGGAGTGCTCCTTCCAGAAGTCTGAGGACTAGCTCTGGTCCTGCCACTGCATAGGAGGTTTTGCTCTGAAGGTAATATCTGTGGCAAATGCGCATCTACAGACAGGTCATTTGTGTATCCACCACCTTTCAAATTGACTTTGGAAAGGTCAGGAATATTAAAACCTAACCCAATAAAAAACTGACTTTGCTCCTGTTGAAGCCGAATGCTCGTTTCATGGAGTGTGCGTTCTGTTCTATGGTTACGGGGGGGAGGGGGTGGTGGTACATTGGAGCAAGTGAGTAGACTGGTAGTGATTACAGGTGATGGGGAAAGTGGTTGTGATTTACCAGGTGATCTGATGGAGCTCTCGTGGAGAGGTGGATAAGGCTGGCTATTCTCACTGGTCATTGAAGAAAGCGACTCGGTGGATGTCCAGCCACTGGTCCGACCCCCAATACCCAGATTTCTCTGAAACCCATGGTCACCCCGGGATCCTCGCCGAGGGTTAACATTAGCCCTGCGAATGCTTTGACCACTCTCAATTTCTTCAACATACTTTAGAAAATCAAGATCCAGGTAAAACCCATAGGGTGTCTGTACGGAATATGAACTAACTTGACCAGTTTCTTCCTCAGCAGAGCAATGAAGAGGCACACCCAGACCTGTAAAGAAAACATAACATATGTTCATATTAAACATGGCTTTCCTGTTAGCTCAAGTGGTGGAGCATTGCGTTAACACAGCAAAGGTTGTGGGTTCGATCCCAGGGGAAGGCAAGTCCTGATAAAAATATGTGTACCTTGAGTTCACTGTAAGTCGAGCATCTGCCAAATGAATAAATGTAAAATGTAAATGTAAACAGTTGTACTCTGCTGAGAATAACACAACCACTACTTACTTGGCAGTTTGGAAGTTACGTGCACAAATTGGCTCATTTTATAAAGCCTTCTTCTGCCGCTTCAGAAGAAAAATCAGCACACCTGCAAAACACATAGAGAGAATAGCAGTTTGGTTAAGTCTGTAATGTAATGTAAATACTGTTTATGAACAGAGGCTTCAGGTTTGGGTGTTAATCTTGGGCTGACGGTGCGCATCTGCCCCGTTCAAACGGAAACAGAATTATGTCAAATATGTTTTGAGCCACAGAGTAAAGTCAAGAATTAATGAGCATAATTGGGCCAAATCTTGATGGCCCAAAATCTTGATGTGGAGCATCAGACGCTGAGAGACGCGGCAGGTTTGTAAAACTGTCCGATATCAGACGAGTGGAGCAAAGTAATAATCTGCGGCTAAATGCGGATCCGGTTAAAATAAACAGTATCCGTGCATCACGGCCGTTTCTTTTGTTCAGGTTTGAACACCACTTGTACAGCCAGGAGAGCAGCTTACCTGTGAACGTGAGCCGCCATTTTGTCTTGAACGTCACAACGTGACTGCAGCAATAACATTAGCGGGGGCAGAGTGTGTGGGGGACAGGTCTATGCAAACTATGTTTTCTGTTACTTTTCATTTTCGTGAGGGGGGAAGTGAGAGGAAACTGACGTAAGATTCCCGAGGTTTCCAGCTTGAGCCGTTAACAGGCACTCGTTTTTAAAACATAAATTTATATACTTTAGAGAGGTTCAAAATGTCTGGAATTTTTCCTATGTTCTTTTAGGTGGGTATACTGCCATTTTCTGTGATGACTAGAAATGATGACTCTAGGTCCCCTTTAAGAATTTTCTCAACACTTCTTATCTGCTTTAATGCAAAAAGTCTGATCTTTAATACCAATCATATAACATGGCCAATGGCAAAAATTGATTCGTTGATTAGTGACAGTATTAGTTTTTCTTTCATTAGTTACACAGAGCTAATGATCGGTTTGATTCCAGGCTTAAATTTGATTTTAAGTTCAAGATATTGAGTTCAATATTTTGAGAATTCAAAATGAATTCAAGATTTTCAAGATGCTCTATTACACTTACAAACACTCTGTGGTTAGCAGGACCACGTACAGCAGTTTTTGTGTATATATCCATCATAAAAAGCATACTGAATAAAAATTGAACAAGAGTTAGAGTTCAAATGAAAACAGCACAATTAAAAACAGATGTCTAAAAGCCAAACACATTTCTGAATAGCTAAAATAATCTTTCTTTTATCAATAGGTATACTTCCCTAACAAATGTTAGCTTTTAGGAAAGCATGTTTCAAAAACACTGTATACAGCAGATCACGAAAAACAGTTAAACCACTTGAGATAAAGCATTTTACATAATACTGTCTGTTTTCAGAGCACCATGGGCAGACTCCACACCACATGTCCTGTTTCACAAACAGATCATGTCACCGGACTCCTGTCACTCAAACACAGACTGCAGACAGAAGCACTGCACTGCTTTAAATAGTGCTGAAGAACACCTCGTCTAATTAAAAACATGCTGCATATCATTTGATGGCATTTAATAGGCAAAAACCATTTTGATTATGGAGTTAAATAACGGCCCCATGTGGAGACTGAATCCAGACACATCAGTATGTTATAAGTTTGGTCTAACTGTGCCTGCCACATCATGCATGTAGCTGACCAAGTTTTGTAGTTGCTGGGAAAACAGTGCTGTCTTTCAGGCTGGAGCGTGTCCTGTTGATCTGCAGTTTGCAGGAGTACCCCAGCCCCCCGGCTGTGCTATGACAAACATCTCAATGTTTGCCTGCTGGTATGATCCTAATTACAAGCCATGAGATGAAAACACATTCCTGTCTACCTCCTGCACCTCTTAATGGGCATGCTGCAAACACACATGCCCACAAAACCACAGCTTGTCCACCATTTGCTTAAGCTGAATATGTACCAGTACCAGTTTGGGCCCAAATACTTTATTAATAAAACTAACAAAAGGATTATGGCATGATCTTTAGAGATAACATCTGTGCATCTCTGTTCACTTTGTCAGACTTCATCAGATTCATCCCAAGATTCTGTTTAACCGTGGTGTAGGAGATCTTATAAGAACCTTCTAACTGCTACTTCATTTTCTGCATTTTCTTCATTTTCCAACTCGTCCATACCAATCATGGAAATGAAACACTGTTCATTCACTCATTTATTCAATTCTGGTCCAAAAAGTCAGGTCTTTGTGAATCCCATTCAGTGCCCTGAACATGGGAACAGTGAGTATTCAGAGCTGGAAACAGATCTTCCTCTGTGGTGTGCTGTGAATGGGAGTCATGTTTTAAAAAATAACCTCACAGGAGGAAGCAACACAGGCCTTTCATGAGTGGGCGGTCCAGAGCCTTCAGACACTAGCCTGAAAGTATTGTCAGGAGTTTTTGCACAATCACACCATTAAAGGAGCTGTTTACCTAAAATTATCAATTTACTTATTTTCTCATCCTTAATTTGTTGGGTTTCAAAATTTAGCTGATTTGACCAGCCTTTTTTACACTCAGTTGCCGTTTAATGCACTCAAAACAGAGCATGTGGCCATATATATGCATTGATTAAACGTAAAACTCAAAGCAGTTTTTGCATCTATAAAATAAATGTATAAACCTATAAACTATTATCTGTTGAAAATTGTTGTTTTATTTATTTTGACATTTATTTTTATTTGTTTTATTTATTTTCATTGTGCAAATAGCGCCACCCAGCTAACAATTTTGTAGCTGTTTCCTTAAAGGGGACCTAGAGTGGTTGAGCGGAGTATAGATTCTTGTTCTGTGATGTGACAGAGAGAGACTAGCACTTTGGTTAAGTCTGTAACACCCCAGAATGATTTTATGGCGGGGCTATTAAATGGGTGAATTTGAGCGTTCTGCTCAAATTCTGCGCCGCTGGAGGGGCTCTGACAACCTCATAATGATATGCGGAGCGCTTCACGCTGATTGGCTGCCTTCACTGTGTGTAATGAGCAGTGTGTAATGAGACTAATCCACATATGGTTGAACAAAACAGAATAAAGAGAGTAAAGAAAGTACATCACTGCAATAACAAATTTTTATTAGTTAAGCAAATCAGGCAGACATCATTTTGAATATACCCAGAACAAATGTATTAAAATGTACTAAATGCCATTCTCCTTTCTCCCTATGTCTTGCAGGCAATGCAGATTTTCATCATCTTAACATATTCAATGTCCTCTTCAAATTCAAGATAAAGGCTTCTTGCTGGCCGTGACCTGATTGGTGTTGAACTAAATGGAAGTGAAGCTGCTCTGAATGTATATTGAATAAATATGAATGCAAAACTGAGTGTTAATTCATTCTAAACAGAATACAATTGTGTAATCGATTGACAAACACTATAACAGTGAAGATTATTATTAAGGATTAAACAAATAATACAGAACAACTTCTTTACAGTAAACTCCAGCCGGGGAGAGCAGCTCACCTGTTAACGCGAGCCGCCATTTTGTCTTACACTTCATAACGTCACTGCAGCAATAACATTAACGGGGCCGTTTGGGGGGTGGGGCGGGTCTATGCAAACTATGTTTTCTGTTACGTTTCATTTTCATGAGGAGGGGGTGAGTGAGAGGAAACTGATGTAAGATTCCGCAGGTTTCCAGCTTGAGCCGTTTTCAGGCACTCATTTTTAAAACATAAATTTATATACTTTAGAGTGGTTCAAAATGTCTGGAACTTTTCCTATGTTCTTTTAGGCAGGTATACTGCCATTTTCCGTCAGGACTAGAAAAATTCTCTAGGACTCTAGGTCCACTTTAACATTTTCATTAAGATGCAAAAACAGTAAAAATGTTATTTTAATGGCATAGGATCTGGCAAAATGCGTCAGAAGTTGCAAATTTCATATCAATGAAATTTTGGCATCAATGAAAAGCATAAGCTTTAAAATAATATCCAGAAATTTGTCTATTGTTGTGTTTTAACATTCTCCAGTCATTTGCTCTCTCCTGAGGGGATGCGGCTCTGATTGGAGTCCAGCAGCCATTGTCTTCTAGAACACTGAGAACTAGCAGCTTCATTAACACAACAATAACAATAAACAATATTTCCTGAAGGACTAGGCCAGAAAAAAATTGGCCTGCATTTGCATTTTCTTCAAGTAAATGATGCTTTTCTTCAAATAAATTAAAAATGCAATACAAGTTAATAGATGTGTGTTTGCTGGAAATCATGACATGCGTTTTGCTGCAGTCTGTGTTACATAACATGCATATCCTACACAATATTTTCATCCCTACTTAAATAACTCAACACTTATGTGACCTGTATTTAACTTTACTCCTGTCTGTTCTAAGGGTTGACTTGTCTGCTCAGCTGGCACACCCTCAGTCTGTTCTCTGACCATCTGTTGCACACTGTTCACAAAATCACAAGATCCACAAGTTTTCATTTCGGTAGGTTTGTAAGTGTGAGAGGAAGACACATGTCATGAAAAGACACATCCTGCCATTGTTTCCAGGTACAGGTTTTCCTGTAAAACAGCTGACCACAGATTACAGGAACACAAACCCATAGCCGAATCTGCATTGCTTTGTTCATAGCACACATTGTTACTATCACTCTCACAACTTCAAATATTCCTTAGCCTGCTGAGGACAGTGTATAGTGATAATTTTCATCTGGCTAATTATAAAATGAGCAAAACAATTACAAAAAACACTGAAGCAATTTGCAAACTCAAGCAACATAGACAAAGTTTGAAATTATTAATTAAAAAACATACACATGACACACTGTATGATTTGTACTGTACTGTATACTTTTTTCACTACAACAGACATGTGATTTTATATGATGAAGGTCAGATTTGTTAACAGAAATGATTTGAACAGAATGTTCAGTGCTTTATCAAACATGTGGCTCTGTTTTCAGGAGTCTCTGACCTTGCCAAGTGTTTAGTCGGTTAGTCTTCTTCGGTTATGGTTCTACTGTATGCTCTATGAAAACCTGTCAAATACATAGACGTGTTTATTTCATGTTTTTTTTTTTACTCCTATAGCATCTAAAGTATCAAGCCAATACTCATTTTTTTATTTTCTATGCTAAGGCCACTTTGTGTAAGACAGTCTCAGTTTGGTAGTGGCTTTTACTTTAGACAAGAAACATTTTTTAGACAGGACATTTTTTAAATTCTTCACTCACGTTTGAAAAGTGTTATAAACAATACTAAATTATTTTTGTTGTTTTATTTTTTTAAATTATATCTTACAGATCAATTAGTCTTTACTGACCTTAATTTATATCTGTTCTCCATCAATTTTGTGTCCTCTAACAGAACGTTTTGGCCTTTAGTCAGAATAAGAAATTCAAATAAACTGTTTCTATATCTATAGCTGATTAAAATAATTAGACAGAAAGACAGACTTTGTGGTGTTTTTGTGCAAATGGCTTTAAGAATTTCAGACCGAGCTCTGCCTGCCAGCCTTGTAAACAATGTTCAGTGTTATCCACATGCCAGCAAATAATGTGATTTAGATGAAGACAAACTGTCTCAAATACTCTGCTTTAAACACTACAACCTTTATCTGTCTGTAAACAACTTAGGTCTGACTAACAAAGAACAGCTGGGATAGAAGAGAAAGTAAAATCACGGCCTGCTGTTTAACAAAATGAGATTAAAAATGAGCCTATTCAAAACTATTTAAAAAGTTTAATAGCGGTGTATATAGAGGTGTATTACTGGGGTGAGGTTGTGTTGTTTCAGTGTTAGAAAACAACACCTAGACAGAGAATAACCTGTAAAGATTATCATGAGACCTCAGCCATGTGAGTGTTTTAGATGCAACTTCAATATTCAAATTACAGAGATTTTGTAAAACATTGACAATATAGTCACTTGTTCAATGTTCAAAAGTTGTTTTATTTAAAAATAAAAAGTGTCAAGATAAACACAATTTTTTCAGAAAATGTTGCTGGCTCAATTTGCTGTTAAATATTATTTTTTATATTTTTGATGTTTATGATTTTTACAGCCCTCTTACAATAAAAAAAATATCACCAGAATTAAAATTACAAAACCTAGATTAAAATAAATACTATGGTAGAAAACAAGATTGTAGATTTAGTAGCTAGTTTTGTTAGTAGCTAGTTTGACACATAATGCTAGTTATATTTCCCACATGATAAGAAAACGAATACTATAACGAATCCTTTTTTTTACTATAACTTCAGTGTCAAATGCCTGACAGATAAAGTTAACATAGTCTATAAACCAGACAACATGAGATGATTTGCTTGTTCTTTCCATTGTGCAGTAGAAAGGGTCAAATGATACATTACTGAAATAAATTATTTATGTTTTATTTCTGAAATTGAGCAGAATTATATAACTAGAACTAAATTGTGGGACTTAAATAGTATCTGGTTTTTTTTTGGTATAAGACAGATCTAAATTATGCCATTATATAGTTTTAATGGATGAGAACAAAGTGTGTGGGGAGGTGAATAATTTGTCATCTAAAATGTATTTTTGTGGCCAACTAGGGCAGTTGTGATTTACTGGTTATTGAGTTGGGCTTGTAATCATTAGGTTGCTGATTCGATTCCAGTGCCAGGTAGCAAATTATGTGCCCTTGAGCAAGGCACCATCCCCCGATAGCTCCCAAGGTGCTGCAGTGATAGCTGCCCACTGCTCTGTGTGTGTGTGTTCATGACTTGCAGTGTGTTTATTCCCTGTGATAGGTTAAATGCATTTCACTTTATTTTTATTTTTTCAAATAGAGTGGGATTTATGCTTTTATTACCAATTCACAAAATTTCCAATCATAACACTAATTACTAAAAGATAGCTACATAATACTATGGTTATGCATATGAGATCTACAGGTACCTGAACCTGTAACAGACAAATATTAAATATTGAGATTATTCAGGTTACTTAAGGGATTTAAATTATCTCACACATGCTAACAGACACACATGTTAAAAAGAAAATATTATAAGAAATGAATCATGTAACAGACCCCTTAATAGGTTCACTTAACACCTGAAACATAAAACACTTTAACAAATGCAATATTTGATGTATTACAACTATGATGTTTCATCCAAATGCTAAACTGCCTACAGAGTATATTACACAGATGAAGAAAAAACGACAGAAGAGGGGTCCTGTACTGGAAAAAGAAACTCTCTTACCCTGTGTGTTTCCTGAGTTTAATAATCCCGTTATGCGCTGGTTTCAGATCAGTAGTTATAGATCTCGTTGTGGTCAGTACTTTCTGAACTGTCTGCGGATCCAACAAAAAAGAGTAACAGCAGAGTTTACGGGTGGGTCTGATACTCTTCTGCGGCTCTGGGATCAATGGGTTGTCCTAATTTCAGCTCATCCCACCCATTTTACTACGTCAGTCTGCAAGAACAAGAGCTCCAGCTTTCACCAGGGAAGTCCCCTAAAAACCCAGTTATTACGGATATAAAGGTCTAGATCGCATCATTTGATCTATATCGCGTCAAGGAGAAAATTGGACAATGACTTTTGACTTTTTTGACTTTTAAAATTTGACTTTTAGGTTTAGGATGTGACATGAAGACACCAAACAGCACAACTATCAATGTAAATAATATAAAAATAATATAGTCACACGTTGATCTACATTAAACTTGCGTAAAAATCTGTAAACTTGTTGAACATTTCGATACTTCTACAATATGATGGCTAAAACAGTAGACATGGTAACCTATTTGTAAAAAAAAATAATAAAAATAAAATTATATTATATTTATAAAAATAAAATTATCAAGCAAATATATATTTAATTTTAAGACAAACCTAAAACAAATGACAAGCCGTTAGCAGTTATCTATACTAATTTCAGTATCAGCAGCAGAGGGCGCTCTAGATTGCGGCGCTGCCCCAACATGCAACGCGTATTGACGTTGGCACTTCTCATAGATATCTACACTAGATGTCGCCTAGGCTATTGTTCTCTATTGGAACGGATGCGTCAATAGAGCCGCCATCTTGGTACAGGGTAGCGCTCTGAGCGTGTAAGGTAATTGACGGGTTGATGCACTAAAATATACGAAACAAAAAAAATCCTCACAGGTTTATTTTAATGTACAAACTGAAAAGTGCATTAACAACCTGGATTCACACACCATCGGAGTTTCACGCACTTGACAACATATAAAA